>VYZV01034286.1:122036-143280 GCA_013401275.1 Pandion haliaetus
GGTTTGCGCCTCCCTTGGCCGGGGGGTTGGGGGGGGGGGCTGCGATTTAATCCGCTGTCGTGACAGTCGCGGCGTGGAGCTGCACGGCAACCTGCTCGCCCACCTCCGTGCGGGCAGGAAGGAATTCACTCGCCTTCGCCCGGCGAAAGCAAGCACGGCCGGAGGGGATCAGCGGGCAGGTCGCCCCAAACGAAACCGACCGATTTCCCTCCCGTTACCAAAACCCCCGTATTCAGGCGAGGCTGCCCGAAATCGGAGGCAAATTCTAGGACTGACGTCATCTTATCGCCGATATATTTTTTTAATTAGGCGGCAGCTAAATGAAGAGTGATGTAGAACATTGTGAATATAATTATGCATTGTGCTGCAGAGAGCCGCCTATAGATCTTTTTTTTCCCCCTTCCCTCTCTGAAAACTCCCAAGAACCTGGGGAATTCAAATAATCTTCCGATCCCTGTGCGTGGATGGAGCCTGTCAGACCCTGTGCGAGGGCTGCTGACAAACACAAAGGAGCAACAATAACTGCACACCACTTGCAGCACTGCTAGACTTACTCATTCATCGTAACATAATAATTTTAGATGGTCGTTGAAGAGAAGCATATGTTTCAGGCGGACATCAAAAGAACAACCAGGCATTTAGATAAGACAACTAAAACTCAGTTTTAAAGTTTCAGATCTAATCCTGGGTAAAGACTGAACAAAGAGTCAGAGAGCAGAAATTATGTTATTTAAACTGACACCACCTAAATCGGCTCCTTTCTTCTGCGATCTCACACAAACACAGTGTGTTCATCACATCCAGCCAGCTTCATTACTATTTATATTACCGTACGCTGGCTGTGTGCAGTCAATTCATAATTGTCCAGTTTTTCTAATTAATCACAAAAGATTTTTGTTTTGCCTACAGCTAGTTCTGGGGTGACTCACAATGGCAAGCCAAAGCTCATACATCAAACACAGACCTTCTTTACTCCAGCCTTCTGCTGGAGGAGGCTGCCGGGCTCCCCTCGCCACCCCGCTGCTCAGGGGGCATGCGCAGCCCCGGGCGAGAGAGGAGCCCTGCGCTCTGTCCTCTACCGTGTGACTTGTTATTTTTATCTGATGCTTGCATTCTCAGCCCAAACCCGACCCAGAGATTTTTGGCAAGATTGCTTAATTCAGAGCGTTTGATTTCCCTCTGCCTCTAATAGGCGCGCATGCTCCCCTCTCCCTCTCCAGCAAGCTGTTCGAGACCTGTGCAGCTTCAAAGGAAGCAAGCTGGATCAAATACTGCATAAACTTCTGCGCTATCCATGTTTTCTGAACGAGCTCGATGTAATCAGTGGATGCTAGCAGAGAGGCTGAGCCAGCTGCTGGATCTCTCCAACTCCGAGAGCAGCAAGGCTGGTTGGTGACATTTGCAGTAGGCCAGGTCGCTCATGCCTCCTCCGCCCACATCACGAAGAGCAGCTACTCAGATGAGTAAATCCTTTGGGCTGTGAGGCGGCTACTTGTGTAAGTCGCAGCTTGCCAACCTGAGCCAGAGGACAGTGGTTTGACCTCTATTTCTTGTGCTGCTAGTGGTTTAGGCACACAGAAGCTATTCCATGAACAAAGAAATGGGGCAATTTGGCTGATAACAGCATGACAGTATGTTCTTTCTCCACACACGTTAAAAAAAAACGCAATTCTTATTTATAAAAAATCACCACTACTTTGTTTTTTTCAGTCATTGATGAAGTTTGTAATACCGAAAGTGAGCCCAGTTAAGATCAGCTGGATTCATGTGAAGAGCAGAAAGCAATAGACCCACACTGCCTCTAAAGCGCACTCCAACTTAAAGGCTACAAATGTTGTTAATTATGTGGAAGCTTTCTGGTAAGATGCATCTATCAATGCGATCTTCCTTGATCACATTCTGCCCACTGCTGGGTTTGCAAGGAGTCAGCACAGTGGTGGGAGAGGAGCGTTTTATTAATAAACCCTGCACAGAACCCTGCGCTCAGCCTGGGCATTTTGGAGTGAAAATGGCTGTGAAGCCAAAGCTGGTTTCTGTGCGAGGAAGCGTGGGCAAGCAAATAGCTACCGAGCACAAAATAGGTAGGTTTTTAATGACATGGAAGAGAAAAATGTGGGTTTGTATCTGATGGCATAGAGGAAAGGGTATATCCAATTTATTAGAGGAGATTTCAAGTGGAGTTGTTTGGGGAAAAAATGTTATGTTTCGAAAGGCTGAAAAAGTATGAATTAGCAAAAATCAGTGTTTTCATGAACTTCGGTCATGTAGATTATTTAGCTGGTAGCAGACCCCTTTCTCTGCAGACTATGGAGTTCAAAAAAGGGGGNCAGGTCACCTGGGGGATAAATTGTAATGTAAGATTTCTGAATGTACAGTCATACCTCTCAGTGTGGCCCAGTTGAAGATCGCCTGGTCTCCTTGCTTGGGAACTTAGAGCACCCCCAGTAACCTACTGTCAGGGCAGATTCAAAGGACAACCCATGAGAAATATTTGGAGGGATCAAGCCAAACTGTTTTATTCCCAGTGCCAAACCTTAGTTTTCCACCACAGTGTCTGCTGCTTCGCGTGAATGTGCACAGGGACTGCATGTGGCAGGAACACATCCATCAGCGGCCTCTCAGATACGCTGCTTTGATGCCAGGGACAGCCTTTCGGGAGCCACCACAAGCCCTGACAGCGTGCTTTGCTTTGCCCTTTCCCACCCACCATCCCACAAGTTAACGATAGCAAAGTCTCCCCTCCTTCTTGTCAGCCCCTTGCTAGGACCCCCCTTTGCCATGCCATGTCGGCCACAATCACAGGTGACACCAGCAGCCCCAGGTGGGGCTGCTGATACCGTGGTGATAGCAAGGCCGGAGATCCTGTGCTCCCTCCTGGCTCTCTTCAGTCACAGGGAGCCAGATCCAAAGCTCACTGAGCCCAGGGGAATATTTTTCAGTCAGCTTCGGCAAGCAGGCGAGGCTCCCGTGGTCTATTGCCACCTCGCTGTAAAGACCGTAATTTTGCTGGGACAAACTGCTTATTACCCAGTTGCAAGCTTAATAATAACCATGGGCTGTGATTCCTCCTAAGGAACTGAGGACCCGAATTAAGTATTATTAATACCACCAATATTGCGCTAACACAGGAAAAATAACGGTATTAATAATAATGTTATCTTAATGGCAGTGTAAATATAAGGTAAGTAGTGTACCTGGCTTCTGAGGAGCGTGAAGCCAAATGATGATTTCCTCTCAGGGCAGTGATAAACAACTCAGTCATACTGAGTTTACAGTTTTAGTAATAATTGGCTTGAAGGAAAAAAAAATATATAAAGCGCAGTCACAGGTTAACTACGTTATAATTACAGGGTGTAATTTCAGCCCCTGCTCCTGGAGTGGAAGGTACAGTTTTTATCTGATCAGCCTCCATGTGTAATTCCCTACTAGGTTTGGGGCTAAGCATTGCTGTGCTGGTTTTAAAAATGACTAAGCGGATATACAGAGATTGCAACCCGCCCCGGGTCACGGCGAGCTGGCAACAGGCTCGGGAGTGGAACCGTGGGCACGTGGTCGCTGGAGCAAAAAGTGGTGGTGGTGGCTGCATGGCCACCAGCACGCGCGGGTCCCCAGCCCGCCTAGGCAGGATTTGGAGCTAAGCCTGGTGGTGTTGCCCAGGGTTGCTCCAGGAGTGCCCGGGCTCTGCGGGTATGGTGGCCCCGACCGGCAGCAATAACGGCTCCTGTCGCCTTGCCAAAGCTGGGACAGGGTATCTCCATACAGCTTAGGAAATCCTGATGCCTGATCGCCTTCCCAAAACACTCGGCCTAATTCCTCCCGAAACCAGCAAATAATTGGTCACACCACATGACTGAAAAAGGGGCCTCCCAAAAGGCTTGCTTGTGAGTAGCTGCACCAGGCAAAACTGAAAGCTGAGAGCATCAGGCACCGGTCATGACTTGGGTGATGTCTTCTGGGGAAAGGGTAGAAACCCATCTTCTGTTGTTGTCGTCGCTTCTTGAATTTTCACACAGACACTTTTCTATTTTCACTGGAAAGCTGATTGTGAAACCAAGTTCCAGACAGGGGAGGAGGGATGGATGCTATTTGTATTTCTCAGCTTACCAGCCCCTCCCCGAGAGAAATCTGTTCAGCTTCCACAAGGGCCAGCCTAAAGCAGGGGGAAAGGTTAGCTCTTTTGCCTTTTCTTTTTTCAACTGTGTCAGTCCACGCATTTTAGTTAGGACAAGTCAGACCCCTTTTAACGTGTTAACAGGTGCAGGGACACCCAGAAGCGTCGGATGGCTTTTCCTACTGTGCTCTCTACGAAGTCTCAGCTAACTTACCGAGCCTCTCATGGCCTGCTGTATGTGGCAGTAGACACTGAGCCCAGGCAACTGAAATATCTGATCATTCTCCAATTTCATGAGCTTCTCCCGCAAGCTGACTCAAGGCATTGAGCAAGAAAGTCAAACGTTTTCTCGTTACACAACTAAAGCTTCTGTGTCTCCTTGGGGAAAACAGAAATGTTACAGAGGTGTGCAGTACCACTCCTCTCCCATCAAACCCGAAACCTCAGTGTCAAGCAAGGTCCCGCTGTCCCTCGTCACTGGTGCTTCACACAGACTGCAAGGCAGGTTGGAATAACTCTCAGCTTCGCTCTCCAAGGGGCCGAAAGGCGCGAGCCACTCCCTAATGAGCAGAAATGTGGGTCCCGCATTGGTCGCTGTGCAATACTAGCAACTCGAGAAAGGTTGAGGGGAAAAGGGAAGCCCAAAATGGCAGAGGTGTCTGTTGGCCCTGTGGGGCAGGGTTATCGTTATTAAATCAAAAGCAACATCTCTATCCTTAAATGAACTGCACTGCAGACGGACAGCTTACTTGGGAACCAGTATAACTGCTTCCTAGGGGCATCATATCAGCTGCAGCATTAAGCTATTCCCTCCCAGACTCTGTGACTTGGCTCAGTGCTTTCCTTCGGGATGCCCTGGGTCCCTTCTTGCTTGGTCAAGGCAGGTCCAGACCCAGAGGAACTATTCTGGCAGTGTCAAAAGGTCCTGCTTGCTTTGAGATTGCTGTGTTGGGTTTGCATGGCAAGGTTTTGGTAGCAGGGGGGGCTACAGGGGTGGCTTCTGTGAGAAGCTGCTAGAAGCTTCCCCTGTGTCCGACAGAGCCAATGCCAGCCGGCTCCAAGTCAGACCCCGCCACTGGCCAAGGCTGAGCCCATCGGTGACAGTGGTAGTGCCTCTGGGAGAACGTATTTAAGAAGGAGGGGGAAAACTATGCAACAGCAACTGCAGCCAGAGGAGTGAGAACATGTAGAGAAACAACCCTGCAGACACCCAGGTCAGTGAAGAAGGAGGGGGAGGAGGTGCTCCAGGCGCCGGAACAGAGATTCCCCTGCAGCCCATGGTGAAGACCATGGTGAGGCAGGCTGTTCCCCTGCAGCCCATGGAGGCCCACGGTGGAGCAGATACCCACCTCCAGATATCCGTGGAGGACCCCACACTGGAGCAGGTGGATGCCCAAAGGAGGCTGTGACCCCATGGGAAGCCCACACTGAGCAGGCTCATGGCAGGACCTGTGGCCCTCATGGAGAGAGGACCCCATGCTGGACCAGGTTTGCGGCAGGACTTGTGACCCCGCAGGGGACCCACGCTGGAGCAGTCTGTTCCTGAAGGACTGCAGCCCATGGAAGGGACCCATGCTGGAGCAGTTCTTGAAGGACTGCAAACCGTGGGAAGGACTCATGTTGGAGAAGTTCATGGAGAGCTGTCTGCTGTGGGAGGAACACCATGCTGGAGCAGGGGAAGAGTGTGAGGAGTCCTGCCCCTGAAGAGGATGGAGCAGCAGAGACAACATGTGATGAATCAACCGCAACCCCCATTCCCCATTCCCCTGTGCTGCTCGGGAGGAGGAGGTAGAGAAAACCAGGAGCAAAGTTAAGCCTGGGAAGAAGGGAGGGGTGGGGGGAAGGTGTTTTAAGATTTGGGTTTATTTCTCATTATCCTACTCTGATTTGATTGTCAATAAATTAAATTCATTTTCCCCAGGTCAAGTCTGTTTTGCCTGTGAGGGTAGTTGGTGAGTGATCTCTCCCTGTCCTTATCTCGACCCATGAGCCTTTCGTTATAATTTCTCTCCCCTGTCCAGCTGAGGTGGGGGGTGATAGAGCAGCTTTGGTGGGCACCTGGCATCCAGGTCAACCCCCCACAATTGCAGTGAAGGAAAATGTTTCTCCAAGGGGCACGAAAGCAACTCTCCACATCCAGGCTAGCTCTGGTGATGGACAACCCACCGGGAGTGGGAGCAGGGACAGGAGTGGGGCACAAGCAGCAGCAGGAGAGACCCCACAGCAGAGAAGAGCTGCCTTCCAGGAAGGGGGAAGAAAGCACAGAGTTTGCAGAAGGCCCTTTTTGTAACAATTTGGGAATTTCTACCGCAGAGCCATGTGAAGCCGGCTTCCATATTTTCTTGACTAAAGCATCTTCCGCTTGCGCTGTTCAACAGGGAGCAGCTCAACATGTTGTACAAGCTGATAATAGGTGCGCTTAGTCTCTAGCATCCGTGCCTGCAAATTTTTTCCCTCCTTCTTGTACATGGGCAAGTCTCTGGGCATTTCCTCACTTCTTCCTTTAAATCACTTTTCTCTCAATCTTTATTTCTGCTACAGAGAATCTCCATGAAAGGGGTGTCCTTGCCCCATTTATCATTACCCTTGTTAGCCTGTTTATTTTGTAAAAGGACTTCAAATGTTGACATGAAGACGGCATTATTTTGAACAAGCCATGGCTGGGTGAGAATGAGGCAGCCTACCAAAAAGGTTGGTATTTACCCCCTTGCAAAAGGCACTCAGGCAGCAGTGGAGTCCGCTCTGCCGTAACGCTGCCAGAACTGTGGGTTTCCTCTTATTTCTGTGAAAACCTTTCACAGGAACCCAGGTAGTACAAGCAGCAGGGGAAGTGGCTGGAAGTGACTTTCTGTCACTCGTGTATTAATGGAGTGGTAAGACAAATGTAACATCTTGACATGCTGAACATTTTTGCCTGCTGGTGCTAAGCTGGCTGCTCTTCGACAGGGCTCAACTTGTGTAGGGATGCCTGCTGTGCTGTGTTTCTGCCCCCGCGCCCTCGCCCCCTCCCTAGTTAGTCGTCCAGTCCCCCTAACAGATTCTTTAAAATCCGACATTTTAGTAAGACCCTTGGTCACACCTGGAGCATATTTATATTGCCAAACACAAATAATTTCAAATAGATGGGGTGACTCGGGGGAAAAAGCCAGGAAGAACTTCAAATGGACTCCAAAATAGCAGTATGGAGCTATGGGGCAGGGAAGCTGCTTTCCCCAGGATGCTCGAGAACAGACCAAGACTGATGCGCTGCCCAGAGAAAGCTGATTTCTGCCCTAGATGCACCCCATGAGTGACAGGGCATAATTCTGGTTGGCCCTTACATCACTTGCAGTGTGTGCAGGACACTCCCCACTACACTTGGTGTCCTTCCTTGGAGAGTATGCCCTACGCTGTGATTTTTTTTATTTTTTATTTATCAGGCTAAAGAGGATATATTTTATCATAATGGTTTCAAATCCAATGTGTACAGGCCAACACAAATAGGGTATTACAAGTTGAAGAACTGTACCTCAGGCACCATTTTATTAGAACTAGTGTTTACATCAAACAATACATCCTAAGTACTTCATATTAAGCTTGGACAAATCATTTGCCTGAGGATTAGGGTGTTGTGCCATTGAAATGTAATCCTTCTGTTGACTTTTTTTTTTTTAAACTGCCAAACCAAACATGGTAAAATCAGTAATTGTTAAAAAACCAAAAGGGTGAAAACCTTAGCCTCAATTTGACATGTTAAATAAAACAAAGGAAAAATCATCAGGGTGGGTTTGCAGACAAGTATCAGAACAGTAGGTCAGATTTTCCCCTGCATAGATCAGCAAAACTCTGCGAGGAAACAAAAAAACGTGACGGTGGGTTTCATTGCTCCACCACAGGGGGGGAGGAGGGAAGAGAGGGCTGGTCCGGCTGCTCCCCGTAACACATAGGTGACCCTAGCATGTGGGCATTTGTGCTGAGCGGAAAATTTGGGGAGCGGAGCCAGGAGCAGGAGCGGTGGCCAGAGCAGGCTGTGTCCCACGAGGAGATGCCCTGTGCCCCAGCACAGCCCGGGCAGCATGCCCTGCCCCAGGAGAAGGGAGGGATGGCACGAGGGAGAGCCTCACTCTTCAGGGGAAGGGGATGGCTTCTGCTCTCCAAAATGGAGGAGCAGGTGTTGAGAAGTGACTCGCAGATGTGTAACACCAGCTGTGAGGAGTGGCGGGCAGCAGGGGCCCAGCCCAGCCAAAATTTGCATGAATTGGAACCAGGCTCATCCCCGCTGGCTTCGCAAAAGCAAGATGTGCCCCACATACACGCCTCACCCCTTTCCACTACCCAGGAAAGCACATTTCTCCCCATGTCTTACACACACATTGTTTTTGTTTTTACAGGTGTGTGCTGCTTGGGCCCCTTTTAACAGAAGGCACCCCCAACGGATGAGTCCTCAGGCACACAGGACACCCCTGGTGGGAGCTGCCATCATGTACTGGAAGGCCAAGCTTGACATCAAGGTGATCACAAAACACCTTCCTTCCCCTCACAGGGATTTAAGCTCAAGTCAGAGGCAATGGGACTATTACAGAAACGCAGCCCCTGAACCAAAACCCATAGTAATGCTGTGGAGACTGTTCTCAACAGAAGCCCCTTAGCGATGGCCGAGGATGACACATTTCCATCCCAGGTAAGAAAATAGAAAGCACAGTTCAGATATAAAAGTCTGGTTGTATTGAGAGCAAGGACTGGGACCCTGGATGCAATGAAGGGAAAGAGAAAACTTCCCTGGACTTCTGCAGGACCGGCATTTTGCCTGGGTAGTTTCTCTCACCTCCAGCAATGTGGTGGCTCACACACTCACGTGCACCTCAGGCACCTCTTCCCTGCTGTCTCTCCCTTCCCTCCTTACAGAGCCAAGTCTCGCTTTCCCTGTGGGTGCCCTCCATCCATCCCCACACTCTTTCCCTGGCCGGGCATCCCCAGACGTTGCTACCAAGCTGCCAGCTGATAGAAGCTTCTGGAATCAAGAAGGAGCAAAGAGGGCAGCAATTCCCTGTCCCAGCCTCTGCTACTCCTTTGCCAAGCAGCTTCAGGCTATTCAATCCCCCAGTTTCTCTAGAGAATCAAGAAGGTGGAATACGTGCAGTGCCAGAAATCAACATCTTGGTTTGGGTACAAGTGTGCCACTAATGACTTTTGTTAATAATTCCAGGGGAGTCTGTATTTGGGAAACTAGCACCCGATACCTTTCAGGAGTATGAGATAATGAGAGGTGAACTGGGTTGTGCAGGCACCAGTGAATGCCAATACCAGTGCACTTGTCACTGGCCTTCATGACTACAGCTATAGCAAAGACCTGCTCAGAAGGAACTGAGACCAGTGAAACTGGTCTAAAGGCATCGCTACTAGAGGCATCTGCACTGCACAGCGGTCAGAAACAATGACATGGATTGCTCACAGAATATGCCTTGGGAGATACTGATACTTGGTATTTAAGCATATCTAGGTTTCTCTAAGACTTTTTACAGCCAAAATTCTCCAACAAATTACATTTGTACGCTTTGGTTCTATATACGTGTGTCTGTGTCCATTTATCTGTTTGTGCATAATACTGCATATTTGGGAATGACACACCAAATAGGTCAAGATCTTGATGGAGATGTAGATACAGATATAGATATGAGACATCAATGAAGAGGTTACCAGCACTGTGACAAGTGATGGCATGCATGTACATCCAGAATCTATGGGGCCAACCCCACAGTCAAACAGATAACTCCCAAATTTTAAGCTAAGGACAAATTTAAGTGTTTCTGCATAAAGAATTCAACCATCACTGAGGCAACCACCTCCATCCCTTTGGAAATAGAGTCACTGAAGATGACAAGAAAAAAAAACACCACAAAGGCTTGCACTCCTGCATCATTGGGAAGAAAACCAAGGATTATAACTAAGAAACTAACTAGTAATTTGCTAACATGCTCCCATACATGCATGCGCACACACCACACTTATTGTTTGTTTTGCCATAGTTTAAAAAAAAAAAAAAAAAATTTATGTTCTACCAGCTGTGAGTTACAGGCCTTGCTAACTAAACTCAGCAGCAGCTCTTTGCCTGCTGAACTTTGTGGCTGCTGAGACATATCACAGACCTGTGAGGGCTCAGCAGCTCAAGCCAGGGGTGAGAGCCACAGAGGTGTATCATACCCTGCAACCCACCCACCCTCTCGCCAGCCTCATGGGCAGTTCGTGCCTTGCCATAAGTGGGATCAAACAGAGCAGGCTGCAGAGTGCCCACTATCACGTACCACATCCCCGTGCTTCTGTCTAGCACTTCTGGATTCACCAGATTTTGTGTAGGGGCACAAAGCTGCCAGTTTCACTGAAAATCCAAAAAAGTTCTGCTCAGGCAACACTCTCATGGGGCACCTAGATGCCCAAGCATTTGAAAGCCTTGTGGCTGGGATCATGCTTGCAGAGTCTCCATCAATGCATCTGGTTTAATGGGGTTCCACAAGATGCAGTGAAAATGCTGCCCAGTCCCTGCCCATAAAGAAAAATACATCGATGAGTATCAGGGCGTAAAAGAACTGCAGCAGTGGCAAGTACCACAGTTTTCTTGCAAACAGCACAGTTAATATTTTCAAAAACAAATTTCAGGCTCAAAATTACTCTCTCAGACCCCAAGCATTTTTCTGTCGTGTCGGCGCTGCTGTGCACAGCTCAGCATTTTGTTAAATCAAGCCACGTACTGAGAGGTGTCTTGATATTTCCTCTCCTTATGGGCCCATTCTAGAAAGCCATGGCTCCCGAAACAGCAGAGGAGAAGGGGAGCGCTGACTCACTGAAGCAGGGCTCGTACTAATTGGATCTCCCAGTAGGTCCCATCCTGCCTGCAGTCTCAGCGTAGTACCTCTGAACAAGGCACTGCTTTAAGAGCCCCACTTTGCCGAGGCTCCAAGTAGCACTGGTGACTGCTGCTAACTTTGCTTTAAGCAGAACTTTCACAGAGATCACACATGGGCAAGCAGGTTCAAAAAAAACCAAACAAACCAAAACAAAAACAGGAGGTAGAACCTGAAAAATTAGGAAATTATAAGCAAATAGGGAACACAGGCAGAAGTATTGCACACAAAGGGCAATAAACATATGGAATAAATTAGGGGAGCAGGCAATGGAAGCAAAGCATGTAAATTAGTTCCACAGACACCTAGGCTTGTTGCTGGAGAAGGAAGGGATGGGGGAGGAGGATGGAAAAGCAGGAAGGTGGAATTAAAAGGGCCTTTTCCTGTTCCCATGGCCTTTTCTCCTGGTTCTTTTACTCTTCGTAGGCTTAGGTATTGCTGAGACCCCAGATGAATAGGTGTGTGATATTTGTAGGTACTGTATGTACAAGCATACCTAGGCACACAGTTTCTCTTGGTTTACATCAAGCGCCCAGCCCACCTTCAAAGAATAGTATTAGGGTCTCTATTGGAAATTAAAAAATAAGTGTCTTAATTTCCCTGAAACCTTGAACTGTCAATTTTACTGTCCTCCTGAGAGGACATGGGAGAGTATTGAGATATGTAAAAAAAAGAGAAAGCGGAAGAGAAAGAAAGTCACAAAAGCATGTTCTGACTTGAAAGAGCAAAATACAGTATGCCTATTCATGGGAGGGGAGCAACAGATTTTATAATAATAAAAATAGCTTGGTCACAAGATGGAGCTGCCAGAGGTAATCTTATAGCACTGGTTTTACTGGCACTTTGATGTCTTACCCAGAATTTAACACTACATTATTCACTAAGAGGTTTGTTCCCACCACGGGACATACAAACATCACTGCTATTAGCACGAACAGGAGAGCCACATAAACACAGCGGAGAGAATAGCCCCTTGTGCACATACACTTTTTACGATAATGCTGTGGAGTTAAATCTCGGGGGCTTTTTTTCCCCTTGACCCCCCCAGGTTCACTTGCGATGATGGGGTCGTAGCTGCGGCCGGGTTTGGCTCCTGGCCCCGGGCTCCTGTGCTGGGACTGAGGGGACGTCGTCCCATCGGCAGGGCAGAGTGGAGGCGAGACAGAGCTGCCCGCTGCAGCGGAGGAGATGCTGAATATAAGCAGGCTTTCTCCTGGGTTGTGCAGGCATTTTAATTTATCCTGGTGCTAATAAAGCATTTACTGTAGCCCAGGCAGCAGGCGGGGCTGGGGAACGGCGGTGGCGGCTGCTGCAGACAGAAAGAGCCGGCCCAGGCTGTGTAAATGGAAGGTTTCACATGCTTTGCGAAGAGTTTCATTTGAGCGATGTAGAGAGGTTGAAGACCGTCACAGACAACCTAATCCGTGGCTTGCGCAAGGGGGCCGAGCCGTGGAATGCCACGGCAGCCCTTTGCAAGAGGCTCCTCAGCTGCGGCCCTCGCAGGGGCAGCGCAGGCACTGACCGCAAGGCTGGACCCGTGCCTTCTGCGACGCAGGTGACCAGTGCTTCACACGCTTCAGTTAACGCAAGCCTCGCCGGTGGTACCGGTTTCCATGCATATTCTGACTTCCTTTTGCTACTAGGTGAATTTGGGATAAAATACAGGAGATTTTACAATCCCATTTGAATTGCATCTTTAAAAAGCAAACAGTGCAAAGGAAACTTCCACCACCAGCAGCACCATTTAGGCACTGCAAATTCACATATGAAGCAGGAATTAAAGTTGAATGGGAAACCTCTATTCTCACCATTTGCGTTTGCAATACCCTTATATTTAAGTTCTGCATGTCTTGAGCAGTGAATTTATAACTATAGTCTACCTCCTGATATCAGCAATACAAGCACACAAAACTGGCACGTTAGTGGGACTTAGTTAAAGCAAATGTTACTCATTATTCCATCCATGGGTACAAGCCAAATTCTTTGCACCCAATAATCTAAAAAAACAATTACAAGGCGCTGGTAGTTTGCATCATGAAAATTCACACCCTTGTGCAAACTCTTTCATATCTTCCTTTTATTCTGTACGTCTATACCACGCTTATTTCCCCCAGTGCACTGGAAATCCTATAGCACTCTACAGGGCAAAGCAAACTGGTTTACACCAGAGTTTGAAAGGCAAGAGGTTTGCACTTCTTCCCAGCTCTGTGTGGGGCGGGATGTTTGGCCTTAAACAGCTCGGTGCTTTGATTCCCCTCTCACTGAAGGACTAACATCGGCACTGTCCTACAAGCCTGAGACAGAGGTGTCGTGTGCTGTAAATGCACGCTGCTCATATGGCTTTCGTTCCTGCTGGAACTGCTCTACTGATGAGCAAAACAGCAAAAGCTCCAGCTTCCTCCGTTCAAGGCTGCTTCTCACCCCAGATCCCAGATGGCCTGATCCCAACGCCTTTTCTTGCTAACAAGAATGGCCCACATAGAGGCTAATTTAGGGGTAAGCCATCTGAGTGGGATCTGCAGGCCATACATTTCCCAGGGAAATTGCTTCTGTCTTTGTAAGCCCCAGCACTGGTGAAGTTTATCAGCTGCCCTGTCTAAGATGTATTATTGCAACGGGAGGAGGAGTAGCATGCTCAGCTGTGGTTGGGGTTAGTCAAGTATCCTGGTGGACACTTCCCCTAAAACCTCTGCCCAATCACTATGCAAAATGCCGAGCTAGAGGATCTTTTTTTTAAGAGAGGATTTGTGTGCTTTCTGCTGCCTCAAAAATAAATAATCATGGAAAACCCCATCCTTTTTTCCCTGTCTTCATTTCATACAATATCCTGTCCTGTGCTTAACAGTGGATAAAATAAAGCCCAATCTTAACAGGATGCCTATTGAAAAATGAATGGGTTAACTGAAACACCAAGTAACAATGGAAAGAGAAATTACTTTTTTAGAATAAAAACTCCTTCCTATCTTGGTGGCCACTTCATGATAATTGGCAGAGGAGTCACTTCTGGATTTTGTCATACTGTTACTAACACATCCTGTATCTCCAGGTATCGACACTGTTGCAGAAGGTACAGCTAGATGCAATGACAACTCTACTTTTACAGTCAAGGGACCTGTGAAAATCACTAAATTCAGAGCCTGCCAATCTCCTCGCCCCAAGATGTCAAAAGTCCTAGGGCCAGGGACACCAGAATATAACCCTAGACCAACACAGAGAGATATAGACGGACACGTTTAAAAGAGTACAGATATTTGTATCACCCACTCTACCACCAGTTTTAGGTAAAACCAAAAAATAGCCAAGTCTCCTGGTAGTGAAACCACCCTGGCATCAGCAGGGTCATCTAGCTAATTTCATGGAAGACACACTAGAAAAGAAACAGGAGCAATTACGGAGCTTGGCCACCTCATGCTGCCCAAGTTACAAGCTCAGGTGCTGGAGCGTTGGCAATACCCCCCTGCACCCCAGCAGCACGGAGGCCCTCGGGTGCATGGCTCCAGAATCAATTTTCTCTCTCCAAGCAGGGCTGTGAGGGGCACGGAAACACAGCAAGCCACCTCTCTCCTCTGACTTGCAGAACCTCTCCTTGCCTAGCTGACTTATCTGGCTGACTCAGAACAAAATTTGGAGAGGAAAGGCTGATCATGCCCTCACTTGCCTGGGAGACATTGCCGAACCATCATCGGAAATGGCATGATTGCAATGAACAAGGGGAAGCACATTTTGTAGAGGGCTAGGCAGGGATGCCAAGACGTATCATGCTTCTCAGCTATGTCCAGAGTCCTTTTGTGGAAGTTCATAGGAGGCGCTTAGGGACAGGTCGAAGGGCAACCGTTGAGGAACCACAGGTCTGTCCATCACTCAGAGGACCCCACGGAAAAGATCACCAGGATGCCTTCTGCCAGCAAGATTCATGTTGGATACCAGAGACTGGGTCTGGGGGAGGCCACTGAGTTTAGGGACAAACAACGTCTTTGAGGAGCAGCCAGAGAAAGGTGACACAGCTGCGGAAGAAACGCAGCAGTAGATGCATGCAACCATTCCCATCCTGGACACTGCCAGGGCAGCAGCGAGGAGGGAATCTGAAGTGATAGTACTGCTTTCTCACTCAACGGGGTGAATCCAGGACACAGGCACAGCTTAAAATGTGACTTCCCCGTCACTTTGGGTTCAAACCTTGGTGTTATTTATAAGCAGGGTTGTGGGAGGTTGCTTCCTTTCCTTGAGAATTTTTCCTTCTCATGAATTTTATCGGTAAAACCAGAAGAGAAGGGTCTGTTGGCAAGGGTGTGAGGGATGACACGATGCTTCAGCAGCTCAACCTCTTTGTGCAGGTCTCCAAATGCCGAGGCCTGGGAGCAGCTTTCCTGAAGTGAGGAGTCCCCTCAAATTCAACGGGTGCAGACTGTCCCATGTATCACCCTCTGCAGGATCCAGCTCTCCATCTGGCATTGTTAGATGCTCCCCTGACAAATGTAAGCTTGAATAGCATAGACTCAAAGTACTCTCTTTGTCTTTATTTTCTAACTTATACTTAGAAACAGGCCAGCGAGTATTTTTGGTAAAATTTTCACCTGCTTCCAAGTCAGTTAGGCTGATCTTAAGATAAGGACATAGACACACAGGGAGCAGATTTTTGAAGCACTGAAGTACCTGAAAGTGCAGAGAGACACCTAGCTGTTTCCCATTGCTCTCAGCGCAGAAGAACTGGGCGCAGACTAGTGAATTTAATCCCAGTACCTCTATACTCAAAAAATGTGAAGAACAACCCATAGATTACAGAAGGGACACGGTGCCTTTCATTTCCCTGAAGTGTCAACAGCTTACAAGTCATGTTTTGCAACTTAATCCACACCAGACAGCCACATGTGTTGGGGACAATCTTAGTACAGTAGCCTGTGCTAATCAGTTATAATCAATTATACTCCTCAAACAGACAACAAAAGTGCAGTACTTGTGTACCATGTTATGATCACATCTCCTCCTACCTATTTCCTATGACAGAAATAACAGACGAGAGCGTAGGTCTCCCAGGTCCCAGCCTGGTTCCCAGTCTCCCCACCACCATCACCTCCATCCCTATGCCAGCACACGTACCAAGCCATCAAGGTGGCCAAGAGGTGAATAAGCAGCCACACTAAAAATGTGCCCATGCAGAACATGCCCTGAGTGTTCACACTAATAAAAGTGAAATGTTGACAAGTTTGGGCCCTAAATATGTCAACATTTATTCTTATGGCTTAACTGATCGTTGTGTATAATGTTGGTTAAGAAAATTTACACTTCCCAGTGAGTCATGTATAAACCAAGACTCACATGAGGGCAAATTTTTACAAAAAAAAAAAACACAGTAAAATGCTTCAAAATTTTACTGGCAACAGAACTGCATCCAGCATGGCAGTTAGACACAATGTTAATCAGATAGGAGCAAAATTAACCAGAAGATTATTTTGTTAGCCTGGGAAAGATGGTCAAGCTCCTTCTGGCTCTCATTTACCATTTCCTTTAAAGTGATGATGACGATAATTTTATTATTAGATTCACATTCCTCCTGTTGTTTTTTACCTTGAGAGTCCAACTGTCTTTACAATAGTGCAGTTACTTAAGTCATTTTCTCAAGGAATTAATTGTGTACAAAGCTGCTGCAGCACTGAATTGCTTTTATTTTCAAATCTATCTGTCCGCTGCTATTTTTAATGTACATAACCTGATGAGAACTGCACCCACACCTCCACACCATGCCTCACACAAAGGGGACTAAGGAAACACTTCAAAACACTTCTCCAAAAGCAGTGTTCTAGGCTGTGAGCTTCACTTAAAGCCTGTATTTAGGAGACAGGCAGGGCACTGTGAGCACCCTCATAGTTCCCCACTCAGCTTCTAAATCTCTTGGGCACCCTACCACAAAGAAAGCCATCACAGTGTCCGGGCTGCCTCGCAGTACACAGGATGCTTGCTGGAAGCCCTGTCTGAAGTAGGGCTTCTCCCCTTTCGAGACCTGATAGCATATCTTCAATCTGCCCAGCTCAGGAGCCTGCACTCCACGGAGGGACACAGAGCAGCATCCATTCCAGGGAGTGTGTGGGGAGCACCCTGGTGATGCCAAATATCAGGGTTCAGCTCCCCCAGCTGCATTAACCAAAGACCACTGCGGGATTAAGTAGCGCAAACCTACACCTGCAAGCAGGAACACAAGCTACGGCATCCCTCCCTCTCCGGTCCAGCCAGCGCTCCCTGCAAAGGGCAGCAGGATCGCTCTGCAGGTGTTCGCTGAAAACAGCACATAAATGTTTCAAACGCCGCTGCATAGGTGTGACTCCAAAGCCATAAAGAAAACAGAAGGTGGAGAGCCCCAACTCAAGCCCTCAAATATCAGATATTCTTGTCCTCCCTATATGATTTTACAGGCTGAGGAATGATGTTAGCTGAAACCTCCGTTCGACAGCTTTTCCTCAAAAACTCAGCATAAAACCAGCCTCAGAAGTGTTAGCGATGTTGCCTGGAGAAGACCTCTTGGATTTACGGGCAGTAATTAATACTTAACCTTTAGCTCCAGCGAGGCAGCTGTGCTGCGGTGTTAGTAGGAGTCACCATGTTGGTAAGCGATGATTGGACTGCATGTACAGCCCTGAGCTGAGCACCCTACTATTATGGGGCGAGCTTTCCTGGGCCTCTTGCAAAGACCCTCAGGTGAGGAAGGTCTCACCAGCAAGCTGGAAAGACCCTTCTTCTCCCTGCGAGACAGACTCCAAGGCCAGGGTAGCCTGGGCAGCTGAAGCCTCCGAGGACAAGGCACAGGCAGTATCTAAGAAAGAAGGATCCATCAGGCCACCCATGTCCTGCTGGCAGCACGAATGGGGGTTGCTCTCTGCTATGGTCATATATTCAATACCTCAAGGCACTCCGAGTTGGTCCATCAGACCAGCTGAGGGGGGATAAATGGGACACTGAGCTCAGGTATACTTTGCTCCCCGTGATTGCCATTGGACGAGAGAAGCACTGCCCCCCTCCCTCTCTGTTTTGACTTCCACCCCAATTATGTCCCTTCTCTGGGGTGGGAGTACCATCTGTAGGTCTCCTCAGCTGCTTTGGCTAAAGGAACCCCTCCTCATTGCTTGCCACACTGGTGGATGGGAGTACCTTGGGTGCAGCCCGAGATGCCTGCAGGCACTGAGAAAAGTCTATGGAGAGCAGCGACGCTGATGACTCTTCACTGAAGACCCATCTTCTTGACACCTGGCCAAGTCTGGCTCCTCTGGAAATAAAATAAACAAGCATTAAAAGAGGCTGTCTTCCATATGAGCCAAGGAAACAACAGTTTGCCTACTGTAAGTATCAGTAATACCAAACGCCAATACCAGCAAAACACCACTATGGATATTTGTAAGAGGCCAAATCACAAAGTCTTGAAGTCATTCATGAGTTATGGCTGCGAGGGCTTCATCTGACCTCTCTTGTACTGCAGGCTTGTCGTGTTTTACCACGTTACCTCTATATTGAGCTCAGTCACTTGGATTAGACTCAGCCACATCTTCTGTGCGGACATCCGCTCTTCTGCCAAAATACAGCGAAGAACAGGTCCCACTGCTGCCCTCGGTAGTTTATTCAAGTGGTTAATCGCCTGCATGTGCCTTATCTTGCATTTGAATTTGTCTGGCTCCAGCTTCTGGCCTCCAGTTTTGGAGAAGGTCCCTTCTGTGTGAGGTATTTTCTCCCAGGGGAGGTATTGTCATGCAGGGCACTTGTTGCTCACCGCAGGCTTCCCCTCCCAGCCAGCAGCACCAGCCCCAAAGGCAGAAGCTGAGTCACAACTTGACACTAAGTAAACACCCCGGCTCCATGGGAATGGAAGGGCTGTGCAAGTAGCCTCCAAAAAAATAAAAATTAAAAAAAGAAAAAAAAAAGAAGGATTGCAGGGCTCTACTGCATTTGTTTTAGTCCCCCTTCGCTGTCTGGGGGAAGGGGAAAGGAGAGGACAAGGGCCCTTCAGCCCCCTTCTCCCAGCCCTTCCAGCCCTGGCCGGGCACACGTCCATTCCACCCTCGCCCCTGCACTGCCTTTCGGCTCCCCTGGGGCTGAAGAACAAGTAAGACCTCTCAGCTCTGGCCTCTAAGCTGATAATTGCAGCCCCTTCACTGGCACAAGGCGGCTCTCATGCCATTTTGACCCAAACTATGTCTTCTTTCTGTATATTTTTAATTAGACTCAAGAATGCAGAAAAACCAGCGTGAGATCCTTTCATTCCCCTTTGTTTAATATCTGTTATTATGACATTAAGTGTAGGGTTTTGTTGTGGTGGAGAGTTCAAAATCCCCCTCGGTTCTGTTGCTGTAGCCATGGGTTCGTGTACATTAAAGTGGTCATTTTCGGATTAGCTCTTGCTTTCCCTTTGATGCATATGAAATGCTGAGCCAGTTAGTTGGAGAAGGCATTTTACCTCTTTTGTTGCCCTTCCCCGCAACCAACGGCAGGGAGAGGACGAAAGCCCCCTGGCTCTCTTAAATCAGAAAGGAATTTCCAAAGGGTTTAAAGCTTTAGTTGCCACTTCTGTCTGGGGTTGCCTGACCAAAAATAGAGCGGGTTTGTTTTCAAAGGAGCAAGCGACGACAAGGAGCCTCGCATTTGCTGCTGTTGTCGTCGTCCTCGCTCGTGTGCCTGTTCCCTGGGAATTCAGGAGTCCCAAGAGCAGAACCGAGGCACAGCTCGGAACTTTTCTCTGGGATACACGTGTTTTAGTGGTGGGAATCAGAATTTTGGGGCAAAGTTGGTTTGTTTTTTCTCGTCTCTTCCTTTTTTGTCTTCTTTTTTTCCTTTCCTTTTTGATTTGGCAGCTAATGGGAAGCAGAATGAAGGTTTGATTGAACAAATGCTAGATTTCACGTACGCTTCACATGACACCGACACCCCTATGATATCCTTCCATCTACATAAGACCTACACTCTGCACGGTTATTTCTGTGGGACGTCTGATATTTTCTTCCGAAGGGAGAGCTTTTTCCAGCCTTCAGCCCTTCCCACCTTAACCATTCATACCATTACAACTAATCCTAAGGGCTCTCGATTAAAATAAATCCGAGTCAATTGGAAAAAAAAAAATAGGAAAAAAAAATGGTTAGCTAGAAAAAAAATTAAATGCACACGCACAACTTTTCCACCACCCTGGAGATCATCCTAAACATTCCCGTGAAGGTCGGGCAAACCGGGGGAGGGAGAGGGGTAGAAGGTCAGGGGGGAGGGGGTGTTTATGTCAACACCGCTCGGTGATGGAATAATGCGCCCCAACGTGAAGTCCCAGCCGCGGGGCATGTGAAGTCGCAACTTCTCCAGGTGACAGGTGCTGCAGCAATTCGGACGCGAGGGAACCGCTCCCGCTTCCCTCCCGCCGAAGGCATCAATAACCGGGGAGCGGGGGCTGCCCCTGCAAAAGCCGCTCCTCTGCTTTACATACAAATAGGGAAGCAGGGCTCATGAAATATTTCTCATCCACCAGAATTATTTTTACCTTGGGAAACCTGCTTCCTTCTCTCCTTTTTTTTTTTTTTTCAGGCGCTAATACGTGCCTAATCAGCGAGATATGTTTTAATTTAAAAGCCAATAGGCTGCAGCTGAACTACGCTATAGAAATCCGATGTAAGGATAATTTGGAGTATTCAAAACCGCTGAGTCAGCGGCAGAGCCCATCTCCATGGCTAGAATATTGTTTCTAACTCCTGCTGCTGTGTTTCGCTTACTGTTATACCGATTGTATCGTGTAATTATTGTTTGTTTTCCAAAAATGTAATTACTTTTTTTTCTTTGTTTTCTTTGCAACCTTAAATCTGCCAAATGCCTGACTAAGGCAGCTCCAGAAAATAAAAAGAAAAAAAAAAAAAAAAGCTAATGAAAGGGGAGGAGGTCTCTTTCTCTCTCCTCAGCCAAAGATTTTCTCTCTCTCAGGCACCTTCTTGCATCGACGGCTCACTAAAAATACCGGCACGTGTAGAACAAAACCTTTGGAAAAGCCCAGTCCGCTTTGAGGAAGGCATCGGCTCCGGGGCAGCCCCACGCGCTTCTCGGGTGGCTTTCCCACCCCGCCGCGGGCATGGGAGGGGGGGGACGGGGGACGGCGATTCCGCACAGAGCAACCTGCGAGGGGGTTAATAGCAGTGATACTAACAATAATAACGATAATAGCAATAAAGCTGCTGAGCTGTTCCCAGCCTGGCGCTGGGACCAGGCTGCACGGCGGCACCGGGTGGCTCGGGGCCGGTGGGGT
>VYZV01034290.1:1111-11248 GCA_013401275.1 Pandion haliaetus
TTTGTTTTATTCTCCTTCATGGTTGTCAGTGCACACACTGACTTTATTCAGTCAGGTTCTTGAGGGTCAACATGAGTTATTGGATCCACTTTATTCCTGAAGCTCTTGCCTCACAAGTTAAAATTCTGTTGTGAAAAAAATACTATTTTTCCCCAAAATTAAATTCATTGGTGGTACAATGTCATCTGGGAAATTTCTATCAAATATCTTTTGGAGTGTTGTGTTCTGTAATCTTGAGAGATGGGTGCTCTAATGAAGTTCTGTCATCTTTTCTGGTTAGATTACCGCTTAAATCCAGTGCTCAGAAAGGCCTGCAAAGCAGACATACCGAAATTCGGCAAAAATATCCTGAATAGGGCCAAGGATGATACAGAGTTGGAAGGGCAAGTCATCTCATGCCTGAAGTTAAAATATGCAGACCAGGTGAGTGAAAATGGTGCATGCAAATAAGAAACTGTGCTGAGCAACAGTCATTGAACAACAAATCAAACTTGGGCTTGTGGTGTGTTCAATGTGTGGTAACGGGCTGTATGTAAATGAGTTTTTACGCTCCTATACAAATATTACAGAATACACAGGTTAAAATACAAGGTGATGATTTATGAAGATAAAGGTCGTTGAGTGGGTTAATGACTTTCTCTGCTTAATAGCGTCTCTCTCCAGACTGCGAGGACCAAATTCGAGTGATAATCCAGGAATCGGCTCTTGATTATCGGCTGGACCCCCAACTTCAAATGCACTGTTCTGAAGAGGTAGGACAAGTAGCTCCACAGCTACTTTCTCAGGATGAAAACTGCCTTCATGTTTCATGAAGTCCCTTCATGTAACAGATTTTTGTTTCTTAAAACATGAACTCTCCTGATAATTAAAACAAACAAAAAAAACTCCCTTTGAACTGCTTCTAGCTCGTCAGGTTCTCTGCTTGTGACTTTCGCCCAGTGTGCAAGAATTGCAGTTTCCAGTGCAGTGGTAATATGAAGCTAATTTTTTCATCTGGGATCTCGTCAGTACTTGTGACTATGGAAAAATACTGCTTTCCAGTTGTAAAAATTTGTGTTAGTTCTCTGGTCTTGTCAGCCTTAACTGGAATACAGTCAGATTTCTGAGCTTTCACTTTTGATAGCTGAATCAGCCATGCCTCAATATTGCTTATTTCATATCTTAACATTATTTCTATGCCCTCTCCATCCCTGCCTTCCTTCTCAGTACAGTAATACTGACTTCTTGCTGTTGGGTTTCAAAGGGTATGCATATTGCATGAGCCAGACTGCAGTTGGCTCTGGGGATTCTGAGGGGGGAAAGTGTCTCATCATGTGTTCTCTAGCTGCACCCTGTGATGAACTGAAGTATTGAGATACAAATGTGCTAAAAGGCAGAATGATTGTTGTGAACTACTTATGTTAAAATACCTTCTTCAAAATAGATTTCCAGCTTGTGTGCAGAAGAAGCAGCAGCTCAGGAGCAGACTGGGCAGGTGGAAGAATGTCTGAAAGTGAACTTGCTGAAAATAAAAACTGAAATGTGCAAGAAGGTAAAGGAAATAGATGGAATGTGCTCTAAAAGGCATCCCATCCCTGCAGAAGTCTGTGATTTTTCTAGATCACAGCCCAGGCCATGTTCGAGCTACTGTGAAGCCAGAGCTCTGCAAATTTCCTTACACATCTCAGTTCTGGCCCGCAGCGATTCAATTCCATTTCAATTTGCCAGTGAAAATTGTGTCGACAATGCCTCCTTTGCAATTCCAGGCTTGGAGATCCTTTCTTGATTATGGTTGCCAAAGTTTCTTGTTACTAGTCTGTTTTCTGTTGCTGTCTCTGTTGTAGGCTTCCTGAGTGCTGGCTGTGGCTTAGGCACTGGCTATGATCAAGGGCTTTGTGAATTGCCTCATGGCTATGGCACCTTATTTCAGTCCTAACTGAAGTAACCCTGGCATATTGACTTTGTATTTTAGATTAATATGGGTATTTTAATGAACATAACTATGGTAACCCTTACAAACCAGGACATTTAATCCAGCCTAAACCAGCATTCATAGCCTCAGCCAGGGACAGTGGTATTTTTTCTCACGATCCTGGATTTAAAAAGATGATGCACCTTTCAGAGATGTTGAGCAGTATGAGTTTTGTTCTCTCTCCTTTTTTTGAGATGTACTTGTAATTTGCCCCTCCCCAGGAAGTGCTCAACATGTTGAAGGAAAGCAAAGCAGATATATTTGTTGACCCAGTGCTCCACACAGCCTGTGCCCTAGACATCAAGCACCACTGTGCTGCCATTCCACCAGGGAGAGGACGCCGTAAGTGCTTGTGCTTTAATCGTATAACCTCTCAGTCCTGAGAGCCTTAAGCTGTATTTTCTTACCAGCATTGTCTTAAGTACAAGATATTTCCACCAGCCCTTTGCAGGTAATAAGGTGGAACAGCTGCAGAGGTGGTAGATGCCACTAGAAGATGGCTATCAAGAAGTCCTTCCTTGTGTCCAAGGCGGGACCTATTCTTCAATCCTGATACAATGTCCTTGCAGACTTACCTGCAAATTTAATGAGTATATTTTATGTTCCATCATTCATGATTCCTGACAGTAGTGTGTGATACCAGATCCGTAACCCTTCTATAAAATCCCTCCTCAGTTAAATCCCATTGAAAATGAGTTCTTACTTCAGTCCATGTGTATTACATGGGCTCATTTTTCAATGAGGTTTATCTCCCACCCTGTATCAGCTTCACACAAGATAACGGCTCCCAAGCTTGCTTATAACAACATTTTATGAGACTGTATCAAAAGCTTCCCTAGAACTAAGCTACTTCTCTTACAGAAGCAAATCAACTTGGTTTCACAAGATTCATTCTTAGCTAATCCCCTTGGTCCCTCTTTCTTTGTGTCAGTCTTTGTCCATGGTTGGCTTCTTTGTTTCAGTATTTTTGACAGATAAAATTAAACCGAAGTCCTTTGATTATTCCCCCACCCCACCCCCCCCCGGCTTAAACATACCATTTTTTCCTTTTCCAATATTACAGAGGGTAGGTAATCTTTACTATGCTTTCTAAGTTCACATAGTGGCTAAAGGCTTTGAGATTTCATCAACTGTTTCAAGTCCTCCAAGACTGGGTTCAGCAGGTTCAGACCACTTGAAACATGATTTATTTAAGTATTTCCTAACTCACGCTTTTCCTGTTTGAGGTCAAGGTCTAGCACTTTGTTACTGCTATTACGTTAGCTAGCTGGATAGTATGTATGGCTGTTTAAGGAAAGGTAGAGGGAAAAAAAAATTCTGAACTTTCCTATCTTTGTGAGTTCATCTGCCATTAAAAATAGCAGCCAAGTATTTTCCTGATCATTATCTTTTGTGCTGGTTACTGAATGCCTTCCTGAAATTCTGGATATCCTTTATTTATTTCTATTTTGTCATAATTCTTTTGATGTATTCTGATCTGTTTGCACTGAAGGTATGCAGAAGTCTGTAGCTTACAGAGGGATCTGCCTCTGAGTGTTTGAACCGATAATTGTGTTTAAAAAGTCTGGGGTTAGTTTAAAGTTTGCAGCCTGTTTGCCAAGTACAAAATAACTCGTCACTGCAAAGCAGAAAGCATCCAATTAGGGATTATTCAAGTAAGGCAGCATGAGTATAAAATAAAAAATTCTATGTCGGTGTTTCACATGAGCATATAAAAGAGCTTATAGGTTAGCCAAGCCACTCCATAGGCACCCAGAACATTGTGATCCCATTTCCTTTTCACAGCACTGTGTGAAAACTCGGGAAGTTAAACCTTTCCAAAACACTTTGTTTATCAAAAGAAACTCCTAACAAGCCTAAGGAGATAACACTGTGTTTTTTCCTGAGCTGAATTTGATCTTAATTTTCTCTAAAGGGTGGCGGCATGAGATTTGAAGTACAGCTCCTTGAAGGTGCAAATTTATAAGACTTTATAAAATATCACATAAATCACATGAATTACATCTTGGAAACATACTGTAATTTCCTTTTGGAAGTCAGAATTCCTTGTGCCTCAAAATGCAATATTAATCATGAATCTCGGTGAAACTGCTAGCTTCAAGGGTACAACAGGGCTTTGTATATAGTCTGTTTAGAAAGCTATGTAATCGTCAGTCTTTATGAGAATTGAAGTGTCCCTTTCCAACAGCCTTTCCGTAGCATGTTGTTGAAGCCACTGTTTCTATTTTGTAACACCATCTTCTGCGCATTACAGAAATGTCATGCTTAATGGAAGCTCTGGAAGATAAGCGTGTGAGGTTGCAGCCTGAATGCAAGAAACGTCTTAATGATCGTATTGAAATGTGGAGCTATGCCGCAAAGGTGAATATGTAAAGAATTTCCTCTTTTTTGCATTGGACCTTTATGTTGCAAGCTATTTATGAAAAATGTCAACTGTAATGAAATTCTTGTCTCTGAATGAAATGTAGCATTTTGAGTTTGGTGCAGAAAAATTGAAATCAGGTCTCCTTTTTTGAACTTTTATATCTTAACTCTCTGTGTTGTGGTTTAACCCCAGCCAGCAGCTAAGCACCAGGCAGCTGCTCGCTCACTTCCCCCAACCCAGTGGGATGGGGGAGAGGATTGGGGGGGAAGTAAAACTCATGGCTTGAGATAAGAAGAGTTAATAGAACAGAAAGGAAGAAAATAATAATGATAATAACTAATAAAAGACAATAATAATGATGATAATATTAATAGGGTTGGAATATACATAACAAGCAGTGCACAATGCAATTGCTCACTGCTCACTGACTGATGCCCAGTAAGTTCTCAACCACCAATCTACCCTCCCTGGTCAACTGCCCCCAGTTTATGTACTGGGCATGATGTCACATGGCCAAAGGGATATTCCATACCAATTTGGGTCAGCTGCCCTGGCTGTGTCCCCTCCCAATTTCTTGTGCCCCTCCAGCCTTCTTGCTGGCTGGGCATGAAAAGCTGAAAAATCCTTGACTTAGTCTAAACACTATTTAGCAACAACTGAAGACATCAGTGTGTTACCAACAATCTTCTCATACTAAATCCAAAATGTAACACTATACCAGCTCCTAGAAAGAAAATTAACTCTATCCCAGCTGAAACAAAGACACAGTGTCTGGGGTGCATCCTCAACAGTGCAGAATTAAACTGTCTTTGGTGCACACAGGGCTTGGTCTGCGGTAGGGTCTGGGACAATGAAATAGGGTCAGCAGAACTTCCTGTTACAAAGCAACTCCTGAGCAGTTCCTTCAGATGAATCATTGCAGGCCTGCCTGTTTGTGGTTCAGGCGAAGTCTGACGATGACAGGAGGCAATAGCAGTACCACAGACTAAGCCTGATAAATGCCAAAGCTGAGGGTCACATGGAAAGCACAGCTTGGCTCATTTATTCCCTTCTCACCTCCAGGTTGCCCCAGCGGAAGGCTTTTCTGACCTTGCCATGCAAGTTATGACCTCTCCGTCCAAGAATTACATACTATCTGTGATCACGGTCGGCATCTGTGTACTTTTCCTCATCGGCCTGATGTGTGGACGCATCACCAAGCGGGTGACAAGAGAACTCAAGGACAGGTAGAGCCTGGATTGCCTGCTGAAGAAATGCCTGCCCAGTGCCCAGTTTTGTACAGCCCTCCTCTGTATAGTCTACCCACCCCCTCTTGTGAGAGGAGAATAAAAAAAAAAAAAATTAGAACAGCAGCAGGTGTTGGCTCAGTTTTCCCATCCTGGATCTCATCCACAGCATCTTCATCCTATGAAAGTTTGTGTGCAACATTGGCAGCCCAGCCAGCAGCTTTTGTTACCCCTTTGTTAGCAGACTCTCATTTACCTGCCTGTAGACAAGTCTCTATTGTACTGTTGGAACTGCCTTCACTCTCCAAATCAGACTGATATGACCTGCAGCTCAAGCAGTTTTTAAGTAAATTTTTAAAGAAAGACATATATCTGCATACCGACTATATGATTTAGGTAATGGTTCATACTGAAATCTAGTCATCCTCTGTGGCTGGGTGAAATTGAGGCAGGAAATTGAAGGGTAAATTGCATCTTAACACCACAGTTGGCCTTGTTTTGGACATCTTGCTCATCTTATGTAAAGCATCGTCAGAGCATAGTCTTGGACAACCTAAGGACACCAGTCACTGGTGTCATCATCTAGTGAATATCCTGCTTTTGTGACTGTGGATTTTTTTGGCTGAAAAGATGTCCTCCCTTTCTTCCTCTGCCACTCACAAGATAGAATAAAATACTGACCAGGATCAAATACTCATGTGAGCTGTACAACTTGTATTTCAGTAGATTAAAGACACGGTATAGACATGAGGCATGTAGAGCCTGTCAGTAGTGTACAGTGCTGCTGTCAGTGGGCATTAAGTGCCCTGATCAGTTACTCGGTCAACTTTTTTATTAGCAATGATGCAGTAAAATTCTAACACTCCTTTTATTTTACCCCGCTGTTGCTAAGCTATTACCCTTTGGAATTAACTATCTACAGATGGTGTTGACATGCTGGCAATACAGTGCTCTGTCAGTGATGCAGAAAGTGAACACTCAACATGCTCTGTCTATAAAATGGCTACTTGTGGGCTAGTGCAGTGGTTTGTAACTGGCCTGTGTCTTAATGGTTTCAGTGGTAGTGCCAAAGAGTGTTTTTCGTTTCCACAACTAAAATTGATAGCGAGAGCAACTGGTGTTTCCTGGGACGTAGAGCACAGGTGCTGGTCCAGAAGGCCAAGCGGGAGTGAATGGAAGGATGATAGTGTTGCATGAAAGGCAGAAATATCTGGATCTTTAAGGGAAGTAGCTTTCACATTGTTACCATCAATGGGTGCACTCGCACTAGATAATGGTTATACTTCCAGAACCTGATACTCGCACCAGAGAGCCCAAAGAAGATGTTTTAGAAAAGCTGCACCGGTAGTTGTGGCCTCTTCTTACCATCATCGTTGTTCCTCAAGTACAAGGAGATGTGGAAATCATAAGCCACGTGCTTTGGCTGAAACATAGAGTGTGTTGGTGAAATCTAGAGTCACTGCACGAGGGTCCACATGTACAGTAGGGGTATCCTTTATTTGCCTTTTAGATGTGCTCATAAAAATCATGTGCCTGAAACTGTCCAAGTTAGGCTGATGCTTGAGCCATAACTTCATTTTCCCACTTAGTGCGCTGCTAGGCAAGACCTGACACTTCCACTTATCTGCATTGTTCTCTAGAAGAACAGTGGAGGTGGTTTTGAGACACTTTGGACCAGCTGATTCTGATGATGCTGCATTTACAGAATGGCATATACAAAATACTGTGAGCTTTTGCTGCAACTGAAGCTTTTTGCAAACATACCTTCATCCCACTTGAAGGATGGACAGCAAACTACTAGTGATACGGTTTTAGACTTACTATGCTAGTGAGTCTTTCACAAACACTTCTGATTTTCTATCAAAGTATTACGAACACAAGGCAAGCAGTACCGGAAGTCTGAGCAATGAAGGTTCAGTGGAGAATTAGTGTGTGGTAGGATTGCAGTTAAGTGGTTAGGTAGAAGAGAAATTAAGCCTGAATTCTTTCCCTCACCCCTCTTTCCTGGTGCTAACAGAGCTTAACTGGCCCTCTGTCAATGTGAAGTGGAGCAGAAGAGGAATGGTTGATCATGTCTCTTGAGGTAGCACAGGTGTGTAACACCACAAATGTTAGTTTGGCAATTATAAGTGTATATTGTTTCACTTGACAGAGTGCTGAAATTACTGCTGTAGGGATGGGTGTGTTCACAGAGCTGCTGGCAAGGGAAGTGGGATCTCTGTGCAGCCTTGCTTGCTTGGTACAATTTCTGCTTCTCAAAATGTCTATCGGGCATAATTAAATTGCTATCGGAGGGCTTTTTTTAAACTGTTGTGACTTTTTGAAAAGGCATTTTGTAACCCAATTAGCTTGAAAAGCCTAATTAGATGGTTTATTGTCTAGAAATAGCATCTTCCACTAAATTCCAAAAGACATTGCAGTGAAAATTGTAGATTTGTAGCCGTAGTTCTGAATGTAAACCCTGTTCAGCTCTGAAGGTGGCTTTCCTTACTTTCAGATATAAGTCTTTCTGGGTTTTTTGCTTTTTAATTTAGAGAAGGTTAAGGGTGCCTGGAGTGCTGTGCTAGGAGTCTGTGGCCTACGGTGGTGTTAGTCTATGGTCAGTGGTGGTTCTGACTGTGTCAGCAGGATTACCTGGGAATTCGGTTTCAGGGTGAGTACTCTAGGATGGTGTTGTAGGTAAGGGTCTGGAGGCCCTCTGAAGCAAAGGTAGGATACTAAATTTTCTGCATGGTTCCCTCAGATACCCTTTGTCACTGTAAGGACACAGACCCCCCTTTTAAAGGTATGACACTGGCAAAGGGTCCAGGCCATTTTATCATTGAGCATCATTACCTCTTCACGTTTTAAAATGTGGCCTTTGCCACTACTAAGAAGCAAATTTGCTCTTTTTGTGACTAGAAATCTACCAGTCCAAGTCTTGAAACATCCTCCTCCTTTTCACATATACCTGAAAATCTAGAGGTCTCAAAAGCACAGAAACCCACACAAGTACTCTTCCAAAAATAACCTGCTCGTGCTGTTGCCAACGCAACATCTTGCCTGCAGGTAACCAATTTCCATTGTGGGGAAAGAAAGAAATGGTTCTAAGAAACACTGCTGTTGCCTTGAACTTGAGGAAGCCTTTTTAACTTCTCTGATCTAACTGAGAGTGCTAGATAGCTGCGATCGGCCAAGAGAAGAGTGTTGGTGTGGCAAAACCTGGGGTACCCCTTCCCTCTTCATGACCCTTGCCTCTCAGTGGAGAAGGCTGCCTTCCACAGAATGCAATTTGGGAGGTGCTTTCTTTTTTCCTCCTTGTCATCACAAAACCTTCTCTTGGAGAACTTATTCTAGATGTGGTAATGCTGCTGCTCCTGCGGATGTGTGGAAGGGCTAGATGAGTGGGACCTAGCAAGGCATGCAGCTGTTTCCCTGCTGCTGCTGCCAGGGTTAACAAGTTATGTTTTCTAAGTGATGGCTGGCGTTTAGATGACATGGGTAAGGGGGACTTGTGCATGAAGTGCACCTTGTTACTTCACTCCTGCTAGCCTGTTAGTGTTCATTCTTGTTGACCTTAATAAGCTTATTTATTGTTTACCTAGTGGGTCTGATCAAGCCCTCTTGCTGAGTTTCAACTTGGGATTCTCCTGCCTTGCCTCTTGTCATTCAGGCTGCTGGAGTAACTCATGTGGGTGGAACAAAATTCCTGGCACTTCAAATACTGTCCAGTGACTTGAGTACCTGTATGTCTGTGTCACTGCAAAGGGCTGGAAAAGCCCTAAAGAAGTTCAAATAATTCTGTAACAAAATGTAAGCATTTCACCCAGAATCTGACACATGCGAATATAATCAATCTTGCTCTGAAAGAATCCACAGTAAGCGCATTGTATGAAAAATAATGGAGAGGAGTGAATGTCTCTACAGAAACTAACTGTGGGTGGGCATGGAGGGAAGAAATGTGGCAAGTCAGAGGGATCACTCGAATCCCATAGTGTTGTAGAGGAATTGTGTTCAAGTTGGATGGTGACTTCTGTTAAAACACAACTTTATTATTTAGTTGAAAGAAGATTGTAGTTTGGTTTTTTTTTTTACTTTTAACAGTTTTGTTTAAAAAAAAAAAAAGTAGTTTTGAGGTGTGTGTGAGTGCATGAGTGTGGTATGAAACCAGAACATTTCACCTAGCACTTCTGTCCTTATTTAAAATATAGCTCTGTGGACTCAAACAGCTGTAGTGTCGGTTTGTATAGAAGTACATTCTTAATTATGGGGTTCAAAATCTTAAAGGCGGCTCCCAGGTACTGATCTTTGTGCGGTCTCCCTGCTTGGAGGCCAAACCTGCCAGCTCACTTACACTGATGAACTGTGGTTAGAGGGGACGCAAATCATGCACATTCAGGAAGGAATTTGGCTGGTTCTGCTGTTTGTCCCCCATACTGGTGGAACTCTGCATTGTACCCACTCTGTCGAGTTCCTGAACGCTGCCTGTATGGGACAGGGAGGGGTAATAACATATTGCCACTTACTGGCCAAAAGCAGATTGCTGTTTTCTCCTTCCACAACACCCAGATTTCATTCCATAGCTGACCGAAAACAAAAGATCCAAACAAAAGATC
>VYZV01034290.1:12030-47189 GCA_013401275.1 Pandion haliaetus
CCGCCAAGCGGGTGACGCAGCTCGTAGGGGTGGCTGTCGCGCCGCGGCTGGCGGCCGTAAAGCGCGGAAGGTCAGTCAGGCCTCCCACTCCCCCAGGTGAGCCGGCGCGGCCCCGCTGTCCCCACGGCCCCGGCCCGTTCCCCCGGTACCCACCGGGGTCCAGCCCACGCGGCGCCGCCCGCCGGCACCCCTCCTTGCCCGATCTCCCCTCCCGGTGGCCCCGCAGCGCTCGGCCGCGGGCCTGCCCCGTTCCCCGGGGTCGGGGGGCCCCGGCGGAGGCAAGCAGGCCCAGGCAGCGGCTCCCCCGCCCCCGGGGCTGCCAGCGGGGTTCCGCTGCTGCTGGCCCGCTTCCCGCCCTAACACCCTTCCCGTCAGGGTAGGAGCGGGGAGCGTGGCGGCCCGTCAGGCGCCGTGCTGCCTTCTCGATACGGATCTGTGGCGTGTGGCAGGCTGCGGGTAAGAGAAACTGCCAGCCTGCAGCAGTAACCCGCTTAGCGCAGGCATAGTGTTAAATTCCAGCTTTAGTCACTGGGCTGTGGTGTTACCACAGTCCGAGGTCCTGGGTAACCTCCTGTGGTAAAACTAACGTTATCAGGCAGTGCGTTTCTAGTTCCTTGTTCTAGTCACTCTGATCACAGACTTTGTTTTCTTCCTCGGGTAAAGGCCTGACAACATTAATAATCAAGCTTATTTGTGCCCTGTTAACCTCAGCCTTTATGAAAGATTTTCAGAGCCTGCTGGCTTTCTCTGATCCAGCCGTTGTTGGTGTGAGAGCATTCCTGCCATTCTTTTCCAGCTTTTGCCTGCTTCTTTGCTTATTGTCAAGTTACGCCGCCATCAAAAACAAAGGTGCAATGCTCTGTACCCGTTATATAATCAAAGTTTAAATCTTAATAGCAAGATTGTTGTTTCAGGACTGAATAACTGCTGTCCTATGTGTTTACTTATCAGCTTTCCCATGTCCGCTTACACCTGACGCACCATGTGATACTTGCCGCTGCCAACCTTGTATATTATAAGATAAGTGGTAACATGATTGTCGTCTTTTCCTTCCTAGAAGGAGTGGTACTGAGTTAACATCTGAACACATCTAGGTGGTGCTTTAAGAAAATTGACAGATAGCTGCCAGGATGTTTCTCCGATTACTGTCAGATGTCTGGTGGCGAGCAGCTAACCCAAAATGGAGAAGAATGACCTGCTCCCAGCGAAGTACCTCAAGTACAACAGAACCTCACCCGGTTTCCTTGCCAGCACAGGCACAGGTTGTCATCTGTGGTGGTGGAATCATGGGTACCTCGGTGGCGTATCACCTTTCCAAGATGGGTTGGACGGATATAGTCTTACTTGAGCAGGGCAGGTAAGGATTTCTGGAAACAAAACCAAAGAAACAGGACTTCCATACGTAGCAGCATCTGCTGTAATGTGTTATTTCTACCTCTTCACCTGGACTTGGACCCATGGAATAATCTTATACTGAACATTAGTAACGACACTTGTGACTTCTTCTCAAGCACAGGGCAGACCTGCAAGGTGAAGTGCGTCCCTTTGCATGATTGTGGTGGGTTAGCCTTGGTTAAGGGCCAGACTCCCACACAGCCACTCACTTTCCCTTCTCAGCAAGATGGGGAGAAAATAGGCTGAGGAAGCTCATGGATCAAGATAAAGACATGGAGATTGCTTTCCGGTTACTGCTGTGGGCAAAACAGACTTGCCTTAGGGAGAATTAATTTAAAATAAAGAATTACTTCATTTCATGCCAGTTAAAATAGATTCAGGCAGTGAGAAACAAAAAACCAAACACTAAAACACCACCTTTTCTTTCCCATGCTCAACTTCACTCCTGCATTCCAGGGTCTTCTACACTGCCCCAAGAAGTGCAGGGGTGAATGGGGGCAGGGTATGATCAGTACTGGGCTCCTGTGTGGGTCCTCCACAGGCTGCAGTTCCCGTCAGGAGAGGTCTGCCCTGGTGTGGGTTTGCCGCAGACCACAGTTCCTTCGGGAGATGTCCATCTGTTCTGGCATAATTGCAGGTAATCATGTAAAACACAATGCAGCTGGCAAAGATGGACCATTTTAAGAGAACTAAAAATCTGTGTAAATCATCCAGCCCTTATTGACCATCTCTAGAAGTAGGATGTGATACATGTATGAACCATTATACCACTAGCAAAGCTCAAAAGAGATTGTGGGAGATGTGGAGCTTATAAGCAAACATCACTAAAACAGCACCCTGTAAGCTGGTTAAAACCTCAGATTATCCAGTTTATTGCAGGATTTAGTTGCTATCTGTAAAACAGCTAAGGCCGTTACAGTTTGGCTGAATACAAGTCTTTGTGTGCTCCTTGGTGGGTTGGATCTGCAGTCTGTGGCAGAGTATGTAGATCCTGTTGAAAGCTGACTGCAGCCCTTACCTGTTGTATAATTTCTGTTTCAGAGGTAGATTCACGTTGTTTTCATTAAGCAATTTGGGGAACTTGGGTATGAGGCAGTGCTAAGACTTTAGGGGTTTGAAGAGGTGTTTATTGCAGCAGCTTCTAACATCCTAAATAGGAGTGGGACTGAGAATATTTACTGTCGAGCTTAGAGCTTCCCACCTGATGCTGCCTTCAAGAATAATTAGCTGTGGTTCCTTGAGTTTGCATGCAGGGAAGCAGGTAATATCGGGTTCTTTATAGTTGCAAAGAGAGGAAGTCGGGTAGTCTTATCTGAGACCTTTTGAGCGGTGTCCTTCCAAGAGAAACTGGGTGCTAGGCTTCATTTGTAATGGAATGTAATCTTTTCTAGCTTGGAGTGGCATATGAATACCCCCTTACAGATCTTCATTGAGTTAGATGCTGTACAAGCTCAGTCTCTGTGTGTGCTCAAGGAAAAAGGACAACATTGCATTAGCAGAAATGTCTTACAGTAAGCACAGTGTGGTGAGATCATGCTTCAGCTGTTTGGGTTGTCATTGAGTAAGGATGACCAAAAAGAATACCTTACTCAACTGATTCTTAGGTTGAACTTCTGAGAGAATATGGATGCGCTAGGCCAAAACCAGTCTTGTCGAAGGCTTGCATAGACAAGTGGAAAAGTGCAGGATTGCTTTAGCAGCAGGAAAGGTGACTTGGAAGTATTATGGAAGCAGGTTGCGAGGGAGATGCTTACATCTAATTGTCTTCCCCTGTCTGTGCTGCAGGGAGCTTTTAATAGGTTTCTATGTCTACGGCATCCCTTCACCAAATAGCTAGATGGACAGTGGTTTAAGGGCAGTTTAAAAAGGGACAAGAAATATGTGTACCTATCTGTGACAGTTGCTGCACAGTAAGAGGGACTTGTTCATCCTGTAAACCGCAAAGATGCAAGCCTCAAATCCAAGGTGATTTTCATTTGAGGGAAGTCCTGCACTGGAGAAAGAAAGAATCAAGTAGGCAGGTCAACTTAAGCATAAGGTAATTTTTTTTTTAAACTGCTTCCTTTGAAAAATTTCAGTGTTTAGGACTGGTTAAAGAGAAATGGTTTTGGAATACAATGTGTTTTCAAAAGTGAGCTAAAGGAAGAGCATTCTAGAGGTTGCATTATCCCTGCGTCATCCAACTTCCAGCTTTTGGTCTGATACATTTTGGAGGAGAGTTGCTGTCTGGTTTGTGCTGTCAGCAGAGCTGCTGGAGCAGCCTTATGGGGGGTGCTCATCTCTCCGCCTGTCAGCCAGATGAGGCCTTCTTTGCAACTTCTCCTGCAGGTTGGCTGCTGGTACCACTCGATTCTGTGCTGGCATCGTGAGCACAGCCAGGCACATGTCCATAGAGCTGAAGATGGCAGACTATTCTAACAAGCTCTACCGGCAGCTGGAACAAGAGACAGGAGTAAAAACAGGTACTGGAAGTGTAATCATGGAGTAATCTTTGGGAAACAAACAAAGTGTTGACACTGAAATATGAATGTAATTTTACAGTGTATTAAGAGTTGGTGGTTCCCGTTCAAAAATGATACATTTGGACTGAATCAGATGCAAACGGATGTTACTAATGTAATCAGAAGAATGGGAAGAAGGGTGTCAGATGGGCAGACTGAAGGCAGACGACCTGCAAAATGTGACAATTTTTATGTTGTCTGTAACTTGGGCAAACATAGGGAATTTTCACAAGGACACTAAAAAGTATATTGCAGTGACAGGAGCAAATGGCCCATTTTCTGCACCAATTCACTTCTAAAAAAAGAGAAGGTGGTTAACAGAAGCACATAGGCAAAGCAAAGTATCTTGCTCTAGTCTCACCCTGGAAATAACAAGAAAATATTGTGCTGAAATTCTCCCTCTCCCTTCAAAATGATCAGGCACGTACCTGATAGGAAGGACTTAGTCACTGGAAGTTTTCTACTGACAAGGGCTTGTGATATATGTTAGACTCAACAGAGGTTAATAACTGTGCCTGTAATTAAGATTAGTATTAATCTATTGCAAGTGGTGGAGTCACAAAATGTCTGTGTTTAGTTGTTGATTCTTCTGAGTAGTTATTAGATCACTTTTTTGCCAGTAACCGCTCTCTTTAAGAGGTACCATATGTGAAGTTTAGGGGTTTTTTTATAAACGTGAGTAAATGTAGTAGAAAGAGTTAGAACACAAGTCAAAATTGAATTGCTTTTTTGAAAAATTGACTAATAAAGTTTCTAATTACTAGCTGATAAGTGTTTAAAGTTATTTGGGGATCTGGGATTTCCAGGCTCCTGAGAGTGGAAGCAACAGGTCTGCGATTAAAGCAATGGGTCTGAGATTAAAAGGAATTCAAGATCCTGTCCAAATCTGACTTGACTTTGGTCATTGTCATAGGGTACATGAAGACAGGCTCTATTTCACTGGCTCAGACTCAGGATCGACTAATCTCTCTGAAACGCATTGCTTCATCGCTGAAGTACGTATAAGCAGGAAATAAAACTGACCTTAAGTTTGCACCAACTCTCCTGCAAGACTAATGATGGCATTTTTCTTGTGTTCTGTGGCAGTGTAATGGGGATACCTTGTGAAATTATCACCCCAAAGCAAGTGGCTCAGCTCCACCCACTGATCAACATCCATGACCTTGTGGGGGCCATGTATGTGCCAGAAGATGCACTCGTGTCATCGGCCAATGTGAGTCTGGCTCTGGCAACTGCTGCCTCATGGAATGGTATGAGGTTTTTTTATCTATAGAGTGCTCTCCTGCATGATAGTTATCTTCTTTCTGTAAAAGAAAATCATGTCCTGCATCTCTTTTGGTATTCTAACTGAGCACTGAAGACCAAAACTTGGTTGTATCTACAAGGTTCAGATTCTTTAAAATCTACTTTTTCTCAAAAAACAGGCTGATTTTTTTTGACATACTGAATCTTTACAAATCTGCTGTGATAGATCAAGCACCAGTTTGTTGTCCTTACCGGTTACGTTTCTCTGAATAAGCACACACTCTTTTATCATAAAAACAATCCTTCACAGGACCTGACTCAAAATTACACTTCAAAAGAGTTTTAATTACCTACAAATGAAAAGGTGTGACTGAGCCCTTGTGGAATATTTCATTGGGCACATATGCTTTGGAAGTGGGTTTGGAAGTATAGTAATAAATGCTATTTGCTCAGCACTTTGGCAAATTTGGAGTGGTCTAAAAGTGGGAGAAAGGTTAGATGGGATAACAGAGGTGAAGCTCAAGTCCATCAGATTGGAAGAAGCTACTTAGGAAGGTAACCTCTCCTAGTTTCTTTTAGTCTAGCTTTTTTTGCATACTCATAATTGATTTTTTTCACAAAATGACTGATTTCCCATAAAAGAAGCAGTCTTGTCATCTGAAACTACAGACTTTGACACATAGAGGAATTGTAATGGAAAGAAGTCCATAGTTGAGACTCTTTTTTTCATGTTGATATTAGGGTGTATTTATCACCCAGATTGTCACATGGGGAAGAGTACTGTAACTCTTTACAGTCTCAGCCTTTAAATTATGTACAAACTGTATGCATGACGTTTTACAAGTCACAGGGTTTCACTTAAGAATTACTGGGTCAAGAACAGAAATTTTGTCTTAAAGAGAAAATAAGCATTTAGGTTGAGTTTAAGGGTTAAATATTAGCAGCCTGACACATTAGAAAGAAGGCTTGTGGTATACTGACTTTCTTATGTCCTCTTCAGGTGTCCAGATTCATGAAAGGACAAGTGTCAGTCATGTCTCAGTCCAGAAGGGTCGTGTGACTGCAGTCGAGACCGACAGAGGACAGATTCAATGCCAGTACTTTGTCAACTGTGCTGGCCAGGTTGAATTACTAAAATTTTTCTTTCTTTTTCCCTTTGGTTAAGAACACGTGCACTTTCTTCAGGGGTTTTTTTTTTTTGTTTTCCTTTCCTCTTTTTTTTTCTTTTTTTTTTATGGTTTGTGCTTTGGCTTGGTTTATTAGGGTAGATCAAAGGCATGTTATTCAGCTTCTTAGACCAGCAGGGCTGTGAAGGAGGAGAGGAGTGCTTGCTGTTTGCTTGGCGCCAAAGGCTGGATGTTAACCTGCTGAGGAGCACCCCGCAGCTTGTTGGTACAGCTATGCCCATGGTCTCTTTCCTGGGGGGTGCACCCTTCTGACTGGAAGAATTTCACTTTGCCTTTTAGTGAGACAGTTAAGCCTCTTTACCCTTCTCTTTCTCTCTCACCCAACCCCCACCCNCACCTGACAATTGCTGTTTCTCAAGTAGCCGCTGGCTTTCTTGTTAGTATAGGGTCTCTGTGTCTTAGCAGTACAGGCAGCTAAATTCTGACTGTTCTGCTTCTAAAGGCTGAGCCTAGTGTTGGCTTTGGTGTACAGATCTTATTTTGCTTTTATATTATAAGTTGATACTTAGTCTCGAGTCAGGGCAGAACAGAAAAACAGTCTTTGTCCTAAACAGTTCAAATTCTAAGCAAGGAGAAAAAATGTGTGTCTGCTTATGATTTAGGGGAGTAAACCAACTCTTATTTAGCCTTTTATGAAAGCAAACCCACAGAGAGGACCTGTGCTTTTGTCCTGGTTTTTTTAATTGGAGTTAGTTTTCTTCTTTTGTATTCTAACATATGCTTTTTATTTCAGTGGGCCTATGAGTTGGGCCACTCTGGGGAGGAACCAGTCAATATCCCACTCCATGCCTGTGAACACTTCTACCTCTTGACACATCCTTTGAAGGAACCTTTGGCAAGCAACTTACCAAGTAAGGATTCTTCAGCTCTACCTTACTTTTCTTGGTGAATTATATCTGCCTTTCCAAGGTGACGCATAGCTTATGACATAAAGGCCAACTAAGGGCTATTAGTTCTCAGCTTGTTTGGGACTGTGATGTACATTCTAGCTGCATTGCTCTGAATATCCTCTTTCAGTGGTAGAATCTCTTTCCTTACTCTTGGGGAAAGCTTTTGGTGCAGAAATTGATTTTCAGAGTCGGTCATCTTAGCAGGAGAATGACCTTGACTCCAGCTTGAGTAGTAGGTGTGTCTGAGACTTTGATTGTTGCATTTGTGGGCTGGAGAGGGTGCTAGCCTTGGCACTATGTTTTCCTTGCAGGCTGCTGTCCCCAAATGGCCCATCTATTCCTTTCCTCCAACAGAAGCTAAGGCTTTACAATGGCATTTACATGTCTATGAGCTGTAGGGGCAACCAAACACTTGAGGTAATTGCTCCTCCCCCATGTTCTGGCTTTTGGATCTCTTAAAGAAAAGGCCTTGTGTTTGAAAACTGGTTGGGAAGTAGAAAGCTTTGCTTATTTACTCTCAGTCGTTAGCAAGAGTTTCTGCTTCTAGTAAGTAATGTATATGCTCTCCAGGGAATTCAGCTCTCTGACTAGGGTCCCTGAGTCCTTCACTTGACTGAGTCATCAAAAAAACCCCATATATATCTATATGTATATATTCACACACACCCACACACAGCCACACTACCACTCCCACCACCACCACCCTCCACACCCCCCAGCTTTTCTGTACATGTTAAAAATTGCTATGGAACATGTCAGGTGGAGTATCATAAATGCTTCAAGTTGACACTGCCACTGGAAGAAGCAATCCAGACCTGACTGCTTGTTCTCACCCCAGTGCTGCCCACCTTCTTTGTGCTGGTGGCCTGCAGCAAACTGGATCAGTGATGCATCCCCATTAAAATAAACTGTTCTTAATATAAGAAGAAAAAGAGGGGGAGGGCAGGACATCTCTTGGTGGAAGGTCTGGTCTTGGGTGTAGTTCTGGTGGAACTATGCCAGTATAATAGCTTGTTGGTGCCACAAGGGATCTGACTCCTTCTTGTGTCCTCCCGCTCCTGGTAACACTGTCGTGCTGGCTTGGGTGCTCTTCAGGTTCAATTCAGTTTACTGTGCTGCCCAAAAGTTAACATGCATGGTTGCAGTGGGAGTTAATGCTGGTTTAGTAACCTAAACTGGCTCACCAAGGTGTCGCGTGAGAACCAGAATGGTGTGAAAGTGTGGGGTTGGGGGACTGAGTCCCTCTGTTCTCATGTCAAGGAGGCCACTAGCTTGGCCCAGCCTGTCACCAGTCCCCATCATTGGTGTTTGTGGAACAACAGCCCGAGACAGCTATGCCTTCTCTCAATTCCCTTCCCACCTCTTTTCTTTCCTCTGCAGCTATTGTAGACCCAGACGGCAGGATCTATATACGCAACTGGCAAGGTGGCATCCTCTCGGGAGGCTTTGAGAAAAACCCCAAACCTCTCTTCACGGAGGGACGGAACCAGCTGGAGATTCACAACCTTCAAGAAGACTGGGATCATTTTGGTATGTTAGGGAGGAAAGATAACCACAGCAATGAAACATGCGGCTTCAGCAGAAGGCAGAGTTAGCAACAATGCAGGCTGTTGTTGACCAGCTAGCGTGTGTCTGCCTTTACCTGAAAGGTGTGGGAATGATGAATGTTCTCTCAAATTCATTCATCTCTTCATTTGTCAGTAATTTGCGTAAAACCCGTTTACCAAGGACTACATCGGTATCTGTGTAGTATTTAAAAACACTCGCTAACCCTCAGCGTATATTAATTTCCTTTAGTGCAGCGAGGTACTACATAAACTTTTCAGCTCTCTTCTGCCATTTCATTTGATTTTTGACTGTCAGTGCCACATGCTGCTTCTCTTGTGACGCTGTAGATCAACACTGTTGACCTGCCATGTAGCCGTGGTATTTTGTTTCTGCCGCTGTCTTCAGCAGTGACTGCCAAGTGCATTTCCATTGGTGGTGGTTGCACTATGCGCAGAACTTGGTATTGTTGCTTCTCAGACTTCATCCCACCATTGACAGTGGTGGTTTATTATATTCCAAATGTTCTGTCTTTCTCTTCCCATTTTATAGATTTTGTTTATATATTTATATTTTTTATTTATATATATTTATATATTTTGTTTGTATATCTTTTTAATTCTGTTTTTATATTCTGTATGTACTTCTACATGGAGGGCTCTTTCTGTAGGAAAGAACATAGCATGGTCTGTGAGTCCCTTCCTTCGCCCCCCCCTTTTATGTCTGGTAAGCTTGTGCATGCCCTCTCATCTTCAAATTTGCCTTTTTTTTCAGGGATCCAGTTTTCCCTTGTGTCGGAGCTCTTTGCATCCCTTGTGAATGCACATGCCTCTGTGACTCTAGGCACAGATGGATTTTTCACTTGATTTCTCTCTGCAGTGGTAGTATGTTCTTCTAGCTACTCCCTAGGTTAAACTGATTAATTCTGCTTTCATTTCTGTGAGATACCATATTGATACCATAAAAGTTTAAATTCCAGGGGGTGAAGCCAGGATGGGGTGCAGTTTTGTCCTGGCATATGCTAAAGTTTTTTAGATCTATAGATGCCTACAGACTTGCTTGAGGATAACAGCTTCACTAATGAGTTGCTCGAGCTCTGCACCAACTTCCTTTTTGGTTTTCTAGGTACTGCTGAAATGAAAAGGCACTGCTTGCTGGCACCCACAAATTGCCCAAGTTTCAGAAGCAACTGCATGCTATGTTCCAGCATTACCCTTTCATCAGTTCAAACATACTAAACAGTTGAGCAGAGTCAGAGCTTACTCAGCCAATATTTGATCCTTTTCTAGGGCTGCAGTTCCTGTGGTTTGAGCTCTTGCATTACTGCTTTGATCTCTTTCATTGGAACACCTTTTGATTTTAAAATAGCTTGTACAGTTGCTTAAATGTTGGGCTGGTTGTGAGAACAAATCTGATCCCTCGCTTTATCAATAAGAAAAAAAAGTCTGCCACTACAGTCTCACTCGGGAATTCTAATGCATGAGAGAGGAAGGGGAAAGAGCAGGTCAGAAAGACTTTCTGTTTGTAACTTTTTAGGTAATGTGAAATCTGGTTATTGTACTGCTTGTGTGTAAAGCTGAGAATTGGTATTAGTGCTGTATCTTGAGGGCTTTTATCTCGAGTACGATGCAGAAGTAAGTTCTGGACAAGAAAAACAAAGTAGATTGCTTATCCCTTTATTAACGCTCTCAAATGTCAGGCTGTGAAGAATTGCTGAAGGACCTTTCCAGCATGACTGGGCAATGAAGTGGCAAGGAAATTCAGTGAGGATAAATGTGAAGTAATGCAAGTGCATGGGTGTGTGTGGGGATGGTCTTTTCACCATAGAAAATGATGGGCTTTGAACTGACCTTAGGGTTGTATTAGTTCTGTGAAGACAGCAGCTCAGTAGCAGTCAAAGCAAAAGACAAGTTAGGAATTATTAGGAAAAGAGCAGAAAACACAGTCGTTATGCAACACTAAATCCTTGGTTTGCCAGATACTAGGTGTTGTTCTAGGCTCCCTATCTCCAGAGGCTGTCATATGACTGGAGAAGGCCTGATGAAAGAGCAGCAAGAGGCTGATCAAAGCTTGGAACGGTTTCCAAGTGAGGAATGACTTGAGTGGGCTGAGAAAAAGAGATGACAGAAGGGAAATAAACAGAGGTCTATGAAATCTTAAATGAGATCGACAGGATAGATGGGGATCTCCTGTTCACTGTCTCTTTTATTATGCCAACTGGGAGGCATCAAAAAAAGTTAATTGAGTGTGAATTTTGAAACAGGAGGTGTTTCCTCATATGACAAATACTAAATACGTGGAACTCCTTGTCAGCATCTGTAGGATGTTTTCATGAGTTTGGGGAAGATCTCTTCGAAGAGAGATCAATTTAGGGGTTACTAAATAGGGAAAATATATCAGGTTTTTAGGAAATCCTCTGAGCTGATGATAAGTGGAGGCTGGTAGAGTGCATGGGACAAGCATCATATAGATTTGCCTCTTATTCCTCACTAGGTATCTATTTGATGTCTATTCCTATTGTTTTCCCTAACAACTGAACACACTCTTGCACTGTTGAAAACAATACTGGGCTCTAGGTGTGGGTTGGTATGGCTGCTTTTATGGTATGTTGTGTGATCTGTTTCAAGTAGTTTGATTCCAGCAGGTAAACGGTTTATCCTGCGACTGCATTGAAACATAGAAGTAGTTGCCATCTGTTCAGATAGCAGCATGCCTCTGTCATGCTGTCCAGTTCAAAGGTGAAGTAGCTGAAATGTGTTCAGACTGAAGGCTGTGACTTTTTATCTTTTTTTGTTTATCTTGGGTCCTAGAGCCACTTTTGAGTGCCCTTCTGCGCCGGATGCCGGATTTGGAGGCTCTGCAGATTATGCAGTTAGTGAATTGCCCAGAGTCCTTCACACCAGATATGCGGTGCATCATGGGGGAGTCACCCACCGTGCGAGGCTACTTTGTTCTGGCTGGCATGAACTCAGCTGGTATCTCATATGGTGGGGGAGCAGGCAAGTAAGTGGTTTATCACTGTTATGTGTGTAAGTAAGGTTTTAACCAAGAAAAGAGACAGCTCAGGTGATCCTTCTATCTAGAATGTTTTGGTCCGTATTTCTCACCTCCTCTTTGACAAAGACTCCTCTTTGTTTCCAACTTGAGTGAAGGAGAGGAGCAGTCACCATGTTCTGATTATATTCTCCTGTGTCTATTCCAAATCTGTATTGGACTCTCCTCCTATCCTGCACATCTCTTCTGAGGCATCACATCTCAGTGATCAGCAGCCTGCTGGGGACCAAGTGAGCTTCCTTAGAGCTAACTGGTCCGATTTTTTTTATCTACTGGGAAGAGATAAAAGCTTAGCAAAGCATATATTCCCTTGTCTTCTGTACTCTGTGGTCCCCTTTAATTTATTATTTGATAGAAGTCCTTAGATCATTCAAGTTGACACAGCAACTAATTTCTCTGAAAGCAGAGTGAATCTGTTGCAGGTGAAGCACTGCATATGTGATGCCAGTGCTGCCAGTTAAAGACTGTTGAAGACTCTCCTCTGCCAGTGAGCTAGGGGTGGAATTATTTCCCAGTAAAATCCAATACCTGTGTTAATGCACATACTTTGACAGGCGCAAGTGTGATCCCAGCAGCAAAGTTGCTTGCAGAATGATCATCACTCCCTCTGATTGCCATTTGATTTTGGCAACCCAGCATCCCTTTTGCAATACAGCCTTCTTAAACTGCTCATTTTTCATGGCAGGTGTTAGTATCTGCATTTGTCTCCACTAGTTTCTGTCCATTGTCTAATAATTTAACTCACCATGGAAGCAACTTTTGATTTTTTTTTTTCTTTGTCATATAAAACATCGAGAATCTTTGCAGTGAGGTTCTCTAAGAATCAAAATAATTTCTGAAGGTAAAAGCACTATTTGTCCATTTGTTGCTACAGCCTCAAGATAAGCAGCTTGGCTTGCTAATGTAACTTTTAATTATCATTCTCAAACCGCTTTGTTTTTCTGTTTACTGACTGTGAACAGATCCTTCTGCTCTGCTTTGGTCTGAGCTGCCTTTGTCCTTTAGCTCTGGAGCATGCCTTCCTCCTTCACTGCTAGAAGTGTAGCTAAACATAACTTGGCTGGCACCTCGTGCTGAAATGAATGCTGTCACTGATGGTTTGTGGCTGAGCCTACACCAGGTAGTGAAAAATGACAAAGCAGTCAGCCTCCTAAATCCAACATAAACGTTCTAGCACCTCCTTTTGTAGTGTAGCCCGAGGACTTGACACAGTGTCAGCCAGGCTCTGGCTTCATTTACCACATGTCTTTAACTTCCTGCTGCCCTGTATGTTTCATCCTAATGGGAAATTAATAATTTGGAAATCTGGTGGATGGGTTTTATAAAGGGAAACCTTCCAGATTCTGCTAGTATTTAGAATACCATGTTCGTTGTCTTCTGTCTCCCTACTGCAAGAAATTGCCATGTCCAAATTGGCTTGCTTCTGACTTCAAAAATAGACTCTTTCCCTTAAGACAGTGGCTGATATCTTAGTCTTCCTTTACTTCTTCCATCAGGTATCTGGCAGAGTGGATGGTAAATGGGTATCCATCAGAAAATGTCTGGCCTCTGGATTTGAAACGTTTTGGTGCCCTTCAGAGCAGTCGCACTTTCCTCCGTCACCGTGTGATGGAAGTAATGCGTAAGTGAGGTCTCTGCATTCAGTGCTGGCCATGGTGTCCAAGATTTTCCTCTTTACTGCACTGTCTCTCCTCTGTCATCTCTCTGAAAACCATTTTCCTTCTTCCTGGCCTGCTTTGTGGCAATACAGCCTCTTGCCAGGAGAAAGGAAAGGATGGGGTTTTTTTGTATTAGCGCTGTTCTTATTAGTGTTTCTTAAATAAATGCTGTTGGTGCCATGCTTTCTCCTATTCCTGTGCTTTGCCTCTGGTATATGGAAATTTGTGCATATATGTATAGGATTCCAGCCTAATAAAACAATGCCAAGGTCTTAACTAGGAATATTACACTGTCTCAAACATTGTTATTCTTTGCACATCATTACAGTGTGGAAATAACATCACTTCCAACTTAGGAGTTTGTGATCCAGTTATCTTACGTCATTCAGGAAGTCTTCGTAGGCATATTCTGCTTTCTCCTGTCAAAGTTTGCGATAAATACCTTGGAGAATTATTTGAGATGTCATTGTTCCTGTCTAAAGCCATACTTAGTTTCCTCCTATTGTTTGATTATCTGTCCTGAGGTAATGTGGACAACTTCTTTTCAAGATTCAAATAGAAGTATGAGGTGCTCCACAAGTTGCAAAACAGGAACAATTATTTGAATACCAAGTCTAAACTAAAAACATGTGTTTGGGTGAAAGCAGNCCTGCTATATCCAGGAAATAAAAACCTTATGCTTTGACCTTCCTCCCAGAAAAATCACTTTATACTCTTGATTTTATTCTGCAGTTGCTTTCCAATACAAATCTCAATTCTGATAGCTACAGAATCACTCTAGTTTTTACAAGATAATTACCGTATTGAGTTTCTGCGGTCTTATGTTGCCATTCTAATCTATTCTTCCCTCTACCCGCTCTTTCAGGAGTATTGAATCCAGATAATACCAATAAAATCATTAAATAATTAGCTATGAGGCAAAAACAATGGAAGTATTCAGTAAGAAATATTCGGCTTATCTTCAATTTTAAGCAGTTTATGACTTAGAAACTTAACATTTATAAAGAAGCGTTCAAGCATCCTTGGGTTATTACTCCCCCCTGGTAACCAGGGAGGATGCTAAACATTTATTAGGGTACTTGTTTTCTAAATAAGGATACTCTATATTGGCTGAAAAGGTATAGGAGTCATTTGGAAAAGCTTCAATAATTAGAAAAGGCTGAACTGCCAACATTTAAGCAGCTGAATTAGATGATCCGTATAGCTGTGGGCTGCCTACTCCAGCGTTAGTATTGTCAAAATGATAAGTGTCTGATATAGTGCGCTCTCAGGGAAGGATCATGCATAATTAATGCTACTCAACATGACTTCATGAAAAATAGAGAGTTTTTGTTATCTTGACAGTATTGTCATGAGACCATAAATATCTGTAAATATAAATGTTCAGTGCAAATAGTGTTAACTCTGGTTTTTGAATAGCTATAAATGGATCAAAACAGATCTGTCGGTTTTCAAAACCAGAAAAGGAAGGACAGAACTGTTTTGAGGGAATTTTATTAATAGTTCAGGTATTAGTAGGTATTGATAATCTGGAAGATAATTTTAGATAAAGGTAATCACTTCACCTAATAACGGATCTTTGTGACCATTGCAGCCCTCATGTGTGATCTGAAAGTTCCCCGTTGGGACTTTCAGACTGGCAGGCAGCTGCGTACTTCACCATTGTATGACCGTCTGGATGCACAGGGAGCTAGGTGGATGGAGAAACATGGATTTGAGAGAGTCAAGTATTTTGTCCCACCTGGGAAAGGTGAGATCATATGTTCCTCTGCCTAGTGCATCCCTACTGGTCTATGTAAGATCTTAGTTCATCCAGTTTATGAATTATCCCTTTGATTCTTCTTTACATTAGATCTGCTGGATTTGGATCAGAGCAAAACCTTTTATAAACCAGACTGGTTTGACATTGTGGGTTCCGAAGTCAAGTGCTGTAAGGAAGCGGTTTGTGTCATTGACATGTCGTCTTTTACCAAGTTTGAAATAAGCGTAAGTACCTAGGAAGTGACAAAGCGTCAGCCTGGTAGAGGTCACCTTTAGTTTATTATTGACTGCTTTTGCAAAATTCTATGTGTCCTATTGAGGATAGACAGAGGAAATCAAGCTGTAGGACCAAATTCAGATTGTACCACAGTATTTAGCATAGATTACTTTTTGTCTGCCAAAGGCCCAGTTTATAGAAATACCAACTTCATCTATAAATAGAATTTGACTTCTGGCACTATGTCACCATTGTATCCTATTATGCTCGAGACATCAGTGTCACTATCATTACAAATTGAAAGAATTTGGGCCAGGACGTTGATGCGGTCTTAAACTGCCCCAGTGGATTTGTATAGCTCAGAGAGCTTGTCTGACTTTCCCCTCCCTTTCAATTCATGTAGTCCACAGGAGATGAGGCCCTGGAGAGTCTGCAGTATCTCTTCTCAAATGACCTGGATGTGCCAGTTGGGCATGTTGTGCATACAGGCATGCTTAATGAGAAAGGAGGTTATGAGAATGACTGCAGCATAGCACGATTGAGCAAACGCAGGTAGGTATGCAGACAGCATCTTTATCCATCACCCTTTGGGTGTTAGAGCCTTTAAGAACCTCTTAATGGAGATCATGAACTTTTTTCCCCTCCGTAAAGAACAAAGAAAAGTCTTGACTCTCCACTTACGTTCTAATTCAGTAACCCAAATGAGAGGGAGCTCCTGAATTTACCAGTATTGGGGAAAATACGCTTTTTTCTGGGACTACAGATGAACATAGATTTCTACAAAATGTTAGGCCTTTATATGTGTAATTTCTCAATTGAAAGACAAATTGTTTTCAGCAGTCGTTAGACTTTATTAATTTAGGTAGTCATTCAAAGTGCAAACCAAACAGTTCCTCATTGGCTCCTGGCCAATCTCCTCATTGGAATTTCATGCTGAAAATACTACTTCTTGATTATTTCGACTTTCATTGCAGTATGTGTACTCTAGTTCTCAGTTCTGCAGTCTCTTGTGGCTCTTTTTTGTGCGCTCTGGTGCAAACTGACACGATCACAGGATCTCATGCACAGACTCAACAGTTTGGGCCCTCTTTGGCATTTAATAAAAAAAAGTTCTCATTTTTAAAAACTTCTTCATGGCCATGTCCCTGCTGAATGTTGCTTTTATTTCTCTGGACCGTTTTCTATGCGTGCTTTCATTGTATTGGTGTGAAAGCATTCTTCTTTCCTGCTCTTTAATTAGAAACAGCTTTTCTTTCTCTTCCTCTTCTGTCTGCATTCATGTATTGCTTAAAAGTATTGTCCTTCTCTGTGTGAAACCAGTGGCTTTCCTCCTTGCCTAGTCATTTCTGCAGATGTTATCTCTGTCAATAATGTACTTTAACTCGCAGTTTCTATGAAAGAGACTTAACACAACAAGTAGCTCATTTTCACATATCAAGTGGAGTTCTGTTTTTGGAAACTGTTAATAATAACCACCATTGTGTGTGAAAAGACTTTTGCTGAAACGAGAAATTGCTGTGTGAACCAAGCACTCTTCTGACTGTCAGAGTAGACAGATTCACTGGTGGTGAAGAGCAGCAAACACCTTCTGTAAAATGATTGTGACTTTTGAGATACCCTGTGAACTTTCTGTAGAACTGCCTGTGTTCCCTCTCTAGTCACTTCTTGTCACCAGACCGCTGCTAATGCTTGAAGGCTGAGGTTTCTTGTCATGACAGATGTGATGGCATTGATCCAGAGACTAGCTGTGGTTTTCGCAAACCAGCTTGTTTTGGTCTCCTGTTAGCTTGGAAGCTGCTGAATGGCTCCAGTAGTTTGTGGACAAAGAATGAACTGAATCATCTTGGGGCTGTCCATTCATTGTTTCTTGGTTTCAATTTGTCTGTTCCAGCTTCTTCATGATTTCCCCTACTGACCAACAAGTCCATTGCTGGGCCTGGCTGAAGAACCGCTTGCCCGATGACAGCAACCTGACCATGGAAGACGTGACCTGGAAGTACACGGGTAAGAAATCACTGAAAGCAGACCTCCTAATACAGCTTGAAATCACAAATTATGTCTTGTTCTGCATGCCAATTAATTGTTTGAAGTGTCTAGACTGGTGACTGCGTCTCCTTTCCAAACAGCTGGATGAAAACAGCAATTCAGAGACTTTCTTGTAGCAAGCCATGAGCTGGGAGATAGCTTTCCTTTGCTGTGGACTGTCAGGAGAGAGAGTTTAATGACTCTTTCCTCCATTCTTAAGTGTAAATGTACCTATTAGTTCAATAAGCACTAAGACTTTAGAAATTGGGGCATGTGCATATGCAAGTTAGACACTGGGCAAGACTTCTCCGGTCTCATCCTAATACTGTTATCTTCCCCTCTTTAGCTCTCAATCTGATTGGCCCCCGTGCTGTGGATGTCTTGTCAGAGTTGTCGTATGCCCCAGTAACCCCAGAACATTTTCCCTCTCTCTTTTGCAAGGTGAGTGACTGTGCTTCCTTCCTCCTCACGCTGCTAGGCTTTTTGAAGCATGTGTGGAAGGAGGGGAAGAATTATGTTTTGGGTAGTTAGAGGGGAATTTAGATTTACATATAGGTTTACTGCAGTTACTGAGCTAGGTTGGTAATGAACTCAGTAGGGTCACATTAACTAGTTCTCTTTAGGTTCTGCTTGCTAAATATATAGATGAATATGCATTTGTTTTCAATATTCCACTCACTGTAGGCTTGGTGCCATTTGATATCTTGGCATGTTTCATATAATCACTGTGAAGCTGTCAGTCAGAGGGGCAGCTAGGATCGGTGACTTGGGAGTCATTGTCTCCTGTCATGTTAAAAGGCTAGCAGATAGCTGCTCTTCAACTTCTGTCTCATATCTGAAATACAAGCCTGTGTCCTGACCTAGTTCCAAGGCTTATTGCCAAGTGTCATGAGGTGATTAAGAAGTCTGGATAATGTGACATCACTATTTGAATTTTTAAATTTAAATTCTTTGCAAGTAGTCCCTAAGGAGAGCTGTGGCTCAACGGTCAACAGTTTTCGAGGGCTTTCAGTCTTTACCAGGGCGGGTGCACCTGCCACAGTACGTGCCGTTGGTGAACTGCAGTGAGGAAGGGGCAAGAGGGCTAGCCGGTGTGGTTTGCGTTACGCCTTGTGCTCCTTCTGGATCTCCGTGCTGTGTTCCAGTTTGGATGATTTCACCCCCTCTGATTCTGCAGGAGATGAGCGTGGGCTATGCTAATGGCATCCGTGTGATGAGTATCACTCACACGGGAGAACCTGGATTCATGCTTTATATCCCCATAGAGGTAAGAGACATGGTAGCCTTAGCTAATTAAAACAGTTGCTTGCATGCATGATCAGAAACACTTTCCAAGTTGACTCAGGGTAATGAAGTGTCTGGTTTGTACCATGGGAAAGCTGCCTGCAGGCACCAGGGGCAGATTCCCTGCTTTGTGTTGCATTTTAGTCGGGCACACCTCTTGTGCTCCAGCGGCAGGGCACGGTAACGTCCGTGGTGGTGTCAGATGCTGTTGGTCTCTCCTGGCATTGGTCTGCAGCTCTGTGTTTGACCCTTCCTTTGCAGTACGCCCTTCACGTGTACAACGAGGTAATGAACATGGGACAGAAGTACGGGATTCGAAACGCTGGTTATTACGCGCTCCGCAGCCTGCGCATTGAGAAGTTCTTTGCATTCTGGGGCCAGGATCTGGATGCTTTTACCACTCCTATGGAGTGTGGACGTGAGTTCCAGGTCAAGCTGGAAAAGGTACACCATGTCCTGCTCTGGGGTGGGTGGGAGAGCAATACTGAACTGAAAAGATTGCCATCCAAGTGGATAGACGTGTCATTTTTTTGATGGAGCTGTGTGCAGTGCATAACTATAACCTATATTCTTGTACTTCAAAAAGGTGCTAAAAATATCAAAAGTATTATGTCTTCCTCCATCCTGGGCAGCATTCCCAGTGATCTGTGTAGTGTCCTGTGTTGCTCGTGTGCAATGCTCCGTGTGGTGGAGGGTGCTGTGTACCTTACAGATGCTCAGAGTTCGTGTTTCTCCCAGCTGTTTTCCCTATCTGATGAAGCAAAAGCCAGCCTGTGCAACAAGTGGCATTTAATGAAGTTAAATATGAGGATGGGGCCAAGAACAGGTGTCCTCTATTTTTACTAAAACAGGGGAGTTCTGTATTTTTATTAAAACATAGAAGAGCATGGAGTTGTATCCTGCTTGTTGTGGTGGAAGGTGCCATCTCTGTCACTTGCTTGTTGCCTTCTTTCTCACATCTTTGCAAATGCTTGTATCAAATAATTTGGAGAAGGGAATGTAGTGATTAGGGACACAAATGTCATCTGTTGTTACAGTTTCCCTCTGGTTTATAAAATATGGTAGACTTCCTGGAACCAGAAAAATGGCAAAAACTAGAATGATGACATGTTTTCACTGTAGTGAAAATTAGAATGAATTTTTTGAAGGCCCACTTCACAAATATTTTTGTGTCTTTTAGCATCTGGAACAACAAACGTGACAGGAAAGCTCGTGTCTGAGCTGGGCTTCTTGCCTATAGAAGCAGCCTGTCTTGATAGGGCATGAATTCTGAGCGCAAATTCACCTTGTGTCAGTAAGCTTGTCTGCTGAAACTCAGCAGCTGCTGCAGTTCATGTTCCCTTCCTCAGGTGATGCCTCCTCTTCTCCACAGGGAATGCAGTTTGTTGGCCAGGAAGCGCTGTTGGAACAGAAGCAGAACGGTGTGTACAAGCGCTTTACCATGTTCATTCTTGAGGATCACGACACAGATATGGACCTCTGGCCCTGGTGGGGAGAGCCCATTTTCCGCAATGGCCGCTACGTGGGCAAGACCACCAGCAGTGCCTACAGCTACAGTCTGGAGCGCCACGTCTGCCTCGGCTTCGTGCAGCACTTTGACGAGAAGACAGGAGAAGAGCTGGTGGTGACAACTGACTTCATCAACCAGGGCGAGTATGAGATCGACATTGGTGGGCAGCGCTTCCAGGCCAAAGCCAAGCTCTACCCCTTCAGCTCCCTCTTCACGCACCGTCGCCGCAAGGATGAGGAGGAACTGAGTGGCTACCAGAGGGAGTAGTGCTGACTAGACCTGACCTGCTCCTTTTCCCAAGCTGGAGTACTCTCCCACAATCTGCCAGTCCGTTCTCCTCGCATATAATTCTTTCTTTTCCTTTCTTGTCTTGCAACTTTTAAACTTTTTCCAGTGTGTTACATTTTGTATATTTTAAAACTTTAATTTTCAAGCTTTCCTGATCCTGTCTCCCTCCCTCCTTCAACCCTTTGCTTGCCAGGCTCCCCCATGTCCCAGTGGATGAAGCACAGTGCTGAGCATGCATCCAGCAGTCCATGGGAAGCCTGTTTGGAGTGAACCCCACCAGAGGCCCTAGCCTTATGGTGACGGGAAGGGTTCGGGTGAGCCCCTGAGGACTACACCCTTCCTCTCTCCTCTCCAGCATAATGCATGGGACAACAGGTATTTGCTGCCTGTAGTTCAGATGAATGCTGTGACTTCACCCTGCTCTCCGCATATCACGTTGTAGAGGGGTCAGCGCGTTGATGCACACAGCAATAGAACGATCAGCTACCTCACTGGCACGAGACATAGCATTGTGTGAGCAGCAGCCAAGAGACAGGTTTTGGTATAGTCCAGCCTGTCACTGCTCCCCCACCATTTTTTTTTTTTCTAACAGCGAGTCAAGTAGATTTAATCATCAGATCGTTGAGGTGACAATAGCACTGGTAAGTTTTTTTGTTGTTGTTGGGTTTGGATTTTTTGCGTGGGGTCACTGAAACTAAATGGCCTTCTATAAATATAATTGACGATCAACATGTGTGTTTAACTTCTATAAAGGAATGGGTTTTGTTTTGGTTTTTTATTAGCAAACACACTGGTTTCTACCAAGGACAGATGTTAGTGTTTAATGTTAGTAGCTGTGTTGAAATGCTGCTTCTGTTCCAGCTGCACAGTGTACAATCTCTTTGGGGATTTTCTTTCACTTTACTTTTTTTATGTGACTTGGTCAAGCTCATCTGGCAAGGTTCATGTAAAACTTGTGTTGGTTTGGGGAACCTGAGCAGCAGGAGGGGACAACTTCTTGTGGTTTTAGCTGCCTGCGGTTATTTTGAAATCAGGAGGAAAAGACCCAGCATTTGTCTCACCTGTGGTGCTGGGTGTTCTTCTGGTAGTGAGAAAGCGTCTCACCAGCTCTTGCTGGACTCGAGAAGTTGTCTTCTGTTTTTTCTCCTCAAATTTGTTGCACTTCTTACTTCTCTGTCTTGATAGGACCTCAGCTGAGGGGATTGAATAGAGGGAGTGAAGGGAGTGTGGCAGTGGGATTATAAATTCGTTTCCTTCAGCAAAGTTGTTTGCATCGTGCTCCTCATACAGATCAGATCCTTCAGCCAGTGCAGCTGGGATTCACCCCTTCTTCGAGTGTCAAAATGCGCTGATTCAAACACTGATGGTAAATGGTAAAGAAGTGGGGGGGATGCTGAATTTTATTGCACGCATTTACATCTTCTTTTTCTTCTTCCCATTGTGAGCACAATCAAAAGCGAAGATTGACTTTATTTACTTGAAGAAGATCTGTTACATGTTTTCCCTGCCTCTGCCACCTGCATACTCCTCATGGTCTTTCTGCTCCAGCATCTTTCTGTCTGGAGTTCAAACACAACCTTGCACTGATCTCTGCCCTGTCAGCCACAATGAACACTTCCCCTATGATCTGGAACCGTTTTGGGGCACTTTCTTTTCCAGTTCAATGGCAAGCATCAGTAGTGTAAATATGAGCTCAAAACCTTGCCGGGTTCTTGTTTTTTAAGTTTGCTTTCTGCTGTTTTAGTTGCTTTGGGTCATGCTTTCGGTTCAGTCTTTGGTCTGCCAGTTCATGATCCAGGTGTTCTCAGCATGCAAAAGAAGCCGGATGTCCCTAAGGCAGGAAAGATGAAAATCCAAAATCTGTACACCAACAGGTTGTCAGAGCAAGCTACCCTGTTTGGGGTGATACGGAAGCTGTGAAACCTTGGAGTGGAGAGTTGGGAAATTGTGTAAGAGAATTAAGGATTTGAGCATGGGATTGTAGTAGGTTGAACGCAGATGTCACTTCTTCGAGCGTGCTCTCCTTTGTGAATGGTGAATTCCTTTTTACTGTGTGACCTCTTCAAGGATTTTGAACTTAACAACTTTTGAACTTGAACATGCAAAAATTCCCCAGTCTGAAATGTCGTGACCACAGTAGGACAGCTTTTTGGGATCTCACAGCTGGGATTACCCTGCATGGCTGTTGAAGGTGGAGATTGTCATTTATTCCAAATTCCCCTATTATTGCTCTCTGAATTGAAATTTTGCCTGGTGTATCAGGATTAGTTGCTTAAATGAAAGGTTCATAAGGCATGTGATAGCAGTTTAAAATCCAGTTGCTTCTTGCATGTCTTTCCCACATAGAGGGATACTGCGATCCCACTATTCCCATGCTGGGTGTGTGTACCAAGGAGGACCTCTGCTCTACCAGCCTGTCACCTGGGAACAGCACACCAAGGCACTCAAAAATACGTGTCCACCCTCTTGTCCCTCCATTGGTTTTATGGGATGTTGCTGTGCCTTGCTTATCTAGGGAAACAGGCATTCGACCAAACGGTTTTATATGTGATACTTAGGGTGTGTCTTAGAGCAGCCTTTCTGGTTAGAGTTTATTGACCATTTGTTGTCACTGGTGAGGCATGATACTTCAGGAGAAAACAAAGCACACAGCTGAGGCAAGCTATAGTACTTAATGCAACTCCTGAAGAGAGATCTTAGCTCAAACCATTCAGTTTGTTCTCTGCAGAGTTAGAACAGTTAAGACCAAACTGGAAAGTTAGCAGCATGCTGTCCTCTACAAACCACTCGTTCCTGAAGTGTTACAGCCAGATTATATTCCTCCTTGTGATTATTTTTTCTTTTCCCTAATTTATAGGTGCCTGTTAGTTCCTCAGACAACTTTTGGTACAGGTGTCTCTTCCCACAGCAGTTCTGACAATAAAATTGCATTTTATGAGCCACTTTTGTCATTATGTCTGCTTAGGTTTATTTTATGTCTAGATCTATTGACTTTTCAATAGCAAAAATAGAGTGTGAAAATAATTTTCTATGATGCTGATAGATATAGCAACACTTTCTGTAATGTTACATTTGCGTTTGAGACAGAGATAGGTGGTTTGATAACTGTCAGTCTTGTAGGTCATTAACACCTACTCTGGCTTTCCCTGCTATGAATTCTGATTCTTGTTTTCTATCAGAACCTGTAGTCTTCAGCTGCTGTTCAAGCTTAGTTGATTTAATTTCTGGCAGCTATTTTTAACCTTATAATGTTAAAGAATAGTTTGCCTTCACCAACTTGAATACCTGTCAAGGGGACAATTGGATAGCATGTTTTAAAGTAGTGCTAGACACTGAGACCAAGAAGGGTCCTTCTAGTGTAGTGTTTTCTTCCAGAGGTATTAAACAATAATGTAAGACTCTAATCCCTTTATCTGATGACTAAAAGTAGAGTGCCTAAAAAAAGAACAACAAAATCTGTTACCACCTTTAGTACACCTTCAAATTAGAGAATTAGAAATCGGATCTTGGAAGCTGCTAGTCTTCAAAGCCAAGACACAGTCTTAGCATCTAAGATGCTAAATAACATGGACCGTAAAATTATACATGATTCTCATCCTTAAAACTGCCTTAAAATGCTTTCTGCTGAGAAAGGTGGTTTGTTCTCATTCTGCATGGTAAGACTATGAACCTTGGATGGGAAATACTAAAATAGCATCACCCTCCTCTGCACTGAAAGGGGTAGTGGCATCATTCTGTGCTGAAGCAGCAGCAGCATGTCTGCCCTGTGCATCTCGTATGTAGCAGTTGCAAGGTTGTTATCAGTTCTCTGAGTCTTGCTGTCCAGAATGGGAACAGTCCTGTAGCTTTTGTTGATACAGGCATCTTTGCAAGGGAAGCTAACTGGAGTTTAATACGAGAAAATAATTTATCTTTTTGGCTAAAATACTATAGGTTGAGCATAACCCATTGTAGGATAAACTTACTACCCATCAGTGACAAATTTTAGGGAAAGCATGGCCTGTGGGTGGCGTACACTTAGCACGTGTAGGCTTGTTTTTTCTTACCCCAGAAGGCAACATCTGAGTGGGTTTGCTGCCCTGGCGGTGGTGAATCCATCTACATGTACAGCATTCCTGTAACGCTGGGAAAGGCTTGCTTGCCCGGGTGTCGTCTGCAGCATAGTGTGGGGAATTTGTGTAAGAGGTAGCACTTACTGGGCAGCCTCTTCGATTAAATGATTTCTCCAGAGGTACTATGTTGTCTTACCCTTGTTGCATCGTTTCCTAAACTCTCATGTTTTGTTAGTCCTTGAGTGAGTACTGAAAGGCTTGAGTAAAAATGGTATTAGAGAAGAGGGAGTTTTTTGGTCTACTTAGGAATGATGAATTCTGTTTCAGGAGGATGTTACACTGAGTTTTCCCATTTATTTTTGCCAGACTTAGTTTGTTCGTGTCTTCTCTGTGCTAAGTCCAGTATGCAGATTTGATCTGCCTTGTTGGACAGTTTCTTCTTGCTATTTTGTGGCAAGGAGGGGAGGCTATCTACTGCATCTCCAAGTCTTGGTGTAAACGTGGATTCCTCCTTTCTACTGTTGCATTCAAGCTGCCACCGATCATGTTGCTGTTCCTGCAACACCTCTGAACTCCAGCCTATGCTGCTGTAGGACCTGTCGTGCGCAAGGTTCTTCTCTTCGTTCTACCTGATGCTTCATCATCTGAGCCAGGTTGGTTCTAGATATGTCTGTCTGCCTCAATTTAAACTCTTCAACTTTTAGATGGTGCAGATAGACCAAGATCCAAACTCCCAGGGGGGTTTGTGGCCACTGTGTATTCTGTCATTTAACCCTCCCTCTCCCAATGCCAGGGTTTTCACACTCTTCTTAACACTTCTCTAATCTCCTTCCTCAGGCAGCGGAGCACATTAGTTCCTTTTGCCTATCAGAGAGTGAGGCATAGCGAAATAAAAACAGGCAAGGGGATGGCAGAGTGGCTGACCTGAGGCGGAAGGAAAGGCGTGATTGTGGTTTGAACCTTTGCCCATTACTTAACCACTTAAGCCCAGCCTTGGAGAGATGGTCAGCCCCGATTCCCAGCTCAGGGAGCATTTTCCTCTGCAGCCTTAGTGCTGGACCAAGCGCTGAGTGATAGCAATGGCTCTGGGCAGAATCGGGACAGCGTTATCGAAGAAGCGAGAGTGGCAAGAGCGGCGGTGGCACTCGTTTTCCAACATACGTTTCCCCCTCGCATTTCTTGTTGTGACAAAGGAAACGGTGCCACACGGGGGAGGTGGGAGCGTGCGCACTCAATTGCTCGAAACACTTGTCTGTCTCTGGCACATTCTTGCAACTGTAAAGGTACAGCACTGACATCACTAATCTTGTTCCTCCAGCACACTTTAACCAAAATGATTACGTTTTGGGAAGAAATCTGTATAAACAAGGTAGTTTCCATGTTTGCGGGGAGGGAAGTTGTTTGCAAGGGCAGAAGTTGTTCTTACTTAAAATAGAGTGCTTAGCTGCTGATAATGTCCAGCAGAACATTCACAGCCTTCAGATTTGTCTTCCCAAATGATTTTTTTATAATACTTGGTCAGGTTACTTTACCCCCATTTCAGGATGCTTTTCTGTTTTAAACTACCTTTTCCTTAACTGATTGTTTGGATTTTCATTTAAAAAAAAAAAGGCATTTGGTCAGGGAACGGGACTTGGGGAAGGAGGGGTTAATGTCATCAAATGATTTCAAGCTGTCTCTAAAAAGCATTTGAAAATTTTCTTTGCACTTTAAACTTTCCTTAAGCATTGTTGATTGTAGCCGTGCTTATAGCCCTAGGCAAGAGCAGTCTTTGCATTTGAGGGAGGAAAAACTCTTTAAATATTTGTAAATGCCTTAAAGCTTTAGGTGAGGTATTTGGGCACGGGTTGTGCCTGCCATTTGATTTTCTTCCTGGAAAGCTGCGTGCTGAGTGCGCAGAGCAGACACAAACATCGGCAGATATTTTTGAGCAAGCACGAGATGGCAGAAGCTGCTATTGCAGTATGCTGCTGGTCTGAGGCTGGAACTTGTGTTGAACTAAACTAAATGAGCCGGGAGCCCCTGTGCTTGGACAGCTGTCTGTGCTGACACCTTCCCTTTTTTCCCTCCCGAAATGGATTTATTCACTATACTGCTCATGCTATAATGGGTTTTCTTCTTTCTTTAAAGAAAGAAGTCTGGGCTGGTGTAGAGTACTCTGTGAGTGTCCTGTTGCATTAAAGGAAACAAAATTCTCTGCTTGAATGCTTCCCTGCTGTACCAGCTGACATTTGCAGGAGTCAGGAGAAGCGGGAGCGGAGGGGATCTGCTGGTGCCCATAATGTTTGTGGAGGTGGCTCTGAGACTTCTCATCTCCCATTTGTCCCAAAGCTCTGCTGGATTCCCGATGTCAGGCTAGCTTCTGAGTTACAGCACAGAACAAAGTGCTGCTTTGCAGGTACTAATGTCCCTGAAGTCCTTGACGTGTTCTCCTGCATCTCATGGACAGGCTTGCGGCAGGACATGTCCTTGCTCGTACATGCTTCTGCCAGAGAAGCGACCCAAGCCGTGCTTGGGGGAAAGGAGCGTGCCTGCGCTGTGAGTGCAGTTGTTTCCAGACTGCCTGCCAGGCAGCTGGGCAATGGTAATATTTCCTGCGTCTTCGGGAAGAGTGGGGGAAAACCCTTTTTGGCCCAGATCAACTCCTTGCCCCCCTGGGACAACATGTTTGCTTTCTGTCACTTTCTGCTCTGTATGTGTGACGGCTCCAGCTGTCACCGGTTTTACAGGAGACCTGAGCTCTGTGGTAGAAGGGTTCCCCGCTTCTTGGACAGGTACCCGGTGCAGTTCTCCTGAGCAGAGACTGCCATCTTGTGAACTCCACCATTGCTTCTGGTTATCGGGTGCACCAATGTACTTGTCCAAAGCCCCTTCATGCTTTTATCAATCTCCTGAGACGAGATTTTAAAGGGCTGGCAGGACTTCTGAAGTGTGCTACCACTGAAATTTTAAGAACAACTGAAGTTTGAACCTGTGAAAATGCTTTTCTAGTGCCTTACCCTTGTGAATGTTGTGCAATGGATGTAGCTGAGGTGGGACAGAGCAAGGAGCAACTTCAGTAGCGTGGTTCTGTACACTACAACCATCTCCCTCTTCCCTCGCAGGGTCATGGCAAGCAGATGCCAACAGATCATCTCTAGCAGTGTGGGGATGATGATTTTTTTAATCCCTTTGACCTCTGGGGTTGTAGAAACATTAAACTGTAAGACCTCGTGCCGGGTGGTCTGTCTTTGTGAGGAGCGGTAGTCTCAACTCTGCCAGCTTTGGATTCAGAGGGGTTTAGGAGAGACAAAGCTGCTCTGATTGCTAGACCCTGTGGTGGAAGACATGGGACAGTTGTTCTCAAGCGCACAAGTCAGGGTGAGTTTGCTGCTCTCCACTGAGGCCGTGTTGTCATCTGTGCTGTATTTATATCATGCTTTATTTCATTTAATGTTTTGGTTGGCTTAAATGTTGCTAGGTTTGTATATTAATAAAGAGGCGTTTTAACTACTCCTGAATTTGGCCATTTTTTACACAAGAGCCTTGTGTGTCTTTCAGGATCCAAACCCCCTGGTCATCTGGATGGGATCCTGCAGGGACACCAGGCCTGTTGCAGAGTACAGCCTTTGGTGCTGGGAGCTGGAGCAAGCCCTGGCCCTGCTGGGTCACCCCAGGGAAAGTCGCTTCCCCTGCTGTGCCTGCACCCACTTTCAAAATTATGTCCTTCAAGAGTTGGTCCGTGTCCTTCCCTGCACCTGTGCGGGGCCTCGGGGGCATGGGCCTTGTGGGACCAGAGCCTCTTTTTTAGGCTCCAAGGATGGTCAGGAGGGCTGTATCGGACATGGATGCAAGGTCTGGGTGAGCAGTGGCAACACCTAACCGCGGGCCCAGGCCAGAGGGGTTGTGTCAGGGCTCTGCCGCTGGGCACCCAGGCCAGCGTGGGGCCGGGCTCAGCTCCTGCTCCAGTGGACGGGTGCTAATGGCAGCCAGCGGCTGATGTCAGCCCAGCTGCAGCCCAAAGGAGAGCAGAGCATCCTCCCAGCCCCACCAACCCTCCCGCTCCCTTTTCCTCCTCTCCCAACCCCACCAACGCCTGGGCTTGGGTGCAGGCGGAGGCATAGCAGGCAAGACTACTGGAAGGAAGACACAGAGTGATTCCGATGCATGGGTTTTATTGACTTTTTAAAAAAAAAAAAAGGTTGTTTTAAGACAGTTGTGTGCAGAAGTACCCATGTACACAGAGGCTACGGGGTGAAGCCACCCGCCTGCTCCTAGCCCTAGGTCAGAGCACTTGTCTTTCCCTCTCCCGGCGGAGTGGGAGGTGACAGGCGCTCGATCAGGCACAGCGTGATGAAGACTACCTCTGCCAGGTGGGCAAGCCTGGGCACCTCCTCCCTACCTGCCCCCCTGCCCGTAGCCTCTGCCTACATCTCCTCTGTGTACAGTACAGTGGTGCTCCTCCTTGGCGATGCACCCGCGGCCCCCTCCCCGCCGGGCGTGCAGTGTGCTCCTCGTGTGTGGGGCCGGCGGCCGCTCTGCCAGAGAAACAGAAGGGGTCGCGAGTCCTACCGGGACAGCTTAAATAATAATAAAAAATAGCAATAATAATAAAAAAAAAAAGGGGGGGGGTAGGGGAAGGAAGTTAGCCAGAAAAAAAATATATTGTCACGGCAGCAAGGAGCCGTGAGTGCACCCTTCGCCAGATGCCGGCACTGTGCTTCTGGCGGGTTTGGTACCCAGCGCCTTCGCTTGCCCTGTGATTGTCTGGTCTGGCTCTGCTCAGCTGGGGCAGGAGCTGGTCCAGCCTCGTCACGCTGAATTTGGCCTCTCCAGCCACTGGCATGCTGCGCCTGGATGCGCCCCTGTTCGCCCAGCAGCACTTCCCAACTAAGATCCAGCCCGGCGCAAGGAGGGAAGCAGGTACGACTGCCAGATAAATCAGCCAAGCCCCTACCGCCGGCACGGGAGCGGGCACAGCCCGGCATAGCCGACAGGAGATGGTCAAGGCACTCATTGTTGCTCATGGTTTTGTGTTTTTTATTTTTTCTTCCCCTAAAAAAAAAACAATCCAGGAAGGTGGAGACCGGGGCGCGCTGCAACCTGCCTCTGCATCCCAGGCTTCGGAGCTGGCTGTGGCAGTTGCAGGCAGGCTGCTTGTGCTGGGGTGGCACCGCTTCTACCCTAACCCACTATGAAACTCAGGGGTTCAGAGCCCTGTGGACAGAAAAGATTAATTTTCCCAGCCCAGGGGATGCTCAGTGCCTGCTCCAGGTGACCCAAATCCTCATGTTTCATGATTGCAGACAGAAACCTCAAAAAAAAAAAAAAAAAAAAAAAAAAAAAAAAAGAGGAGAGGAAAACCCTGAAAAACAACCAAACTGAAGCAGAGAAACAGGTAAGAGGCTGCTACAGAAAAGCCAGATACAAAAGCATAAAAAAACCCCTCCAAGCCCCTGAAAACCTATGGTGATTGTTCCTCAAGTAACTGTTGCAACGAGGCAGTGCAGGCAGGGCGTCCCCCAGCCAGGCTCCAGCCCCACAACCCCTGCCATAGTCTTGGCACCATGGGGGCTTGTGCCGCCACTGTGGTGGGCACCCATCGCCATCACCAGTTGTGCAGGTGGAGGGGCCCCCTCTGGGGAACTTTGCTGTGATTGACTTTTTCTTGAGCTTTTCAGTATCTCCTAAAAAAACCTCAACAACCAACAAACCCACCCGCCTGATTGACCCAAAGAAAGTGGTTTTAATTACACCTCTGGGGAGGAGGTTTCCTCCTGCAGCACCCCGTCCCGTGCTGCAGGGCAGCCTGTCCAGCCCAAAAAGCCCCGGGGACCCTGGCCGTACCAGACTGGTGTAAACCAAGCCCCACCCTCACAAACGGAGCAAAGACTTTGGGATTTCAGCTTCTCACCAGAGCTGTCTGTTTATAGCAACACAAAAGCACAGTTCATTCACCCACTAAAGCTATCTCTAATCTGGTTTTTCCCAGCCTGAAAGCGAAGGGAAATCTCATCTCCTTCCCTCCGGCAGGGCCGGACCCGCTGTTGCATCCCGCATCCCTCGTGCATCTTGTGAGGGAGCCCGGCCAGAGGGACCGGGCTGCAGCTCCTGTGGATTTCTTAGCTGCGTTTTGCATGGTCACCCCTGAAATCCATCCTACCCTTCCTCAATCTTCAGGTAGAGGAGCAGGGATGCCCGGCCCCAAAGCTGGGGTTCCTCTCCGTCTCCCAGCCCGGCTGTGCCGGTAGTGACCAGCCTGCAGCGGAGCATCGGCGACGGTTGGTTTCCCACAGCTGCTGGCTCCCTGCGATGGGTCCATGTGCTTGCAGCCACGCCAGGACCTGCTCGTGTGCCAGGAGCCTTCCCTGGGGAAGCGATGGTGGCAGCTGCCCCAGGTGGGTTAAAAAAAATAATATATCAAAATAAAGGAAGAAAGAAGCAGCTGGTTCCGCTGGCGAGGCTGCTTGGCCACCACATCTCCCTCGGCCCGGACGCGATGCTCGGGTTCTCCCCAAAGTCACCCGGCTTTGGGGGTGGTGGTTTTTTGTCTTGTTTTAAAAAGAGCAGCATTTGGTTTGACTGTAAAGAGATGTGAGGTGGATGCCCCCGCCGCCCGGTCAGTTGCTGATTGTGTTTACAAATCCTTTCTCAGCTGGGTTTCTTAATAATAATAATAACAATTAAAAAAAAGCAAAAAAGTCTCCTTTAGCTCTGAACCTGATTGGCTGCTGGAGGCACCAAATATCGCCAGGGGCAGCTCCGTCGGTGGTGCGGGGCCACACTGCCCACCCGGCGCTCATCGCCCGAGGCTGCCGGGGAGATCCTTGCCCTCTGCCCCCACGGGCAGCCGGGACCTGGCTGGCGCAGGGGAGCTGGAGGAGACGTAGCCCTCAGTTCCCCCGGTAAACCTCGATCTTGCTGGTTTTGGCCAGCATGTCGATGATGTGCGCCTCGAAGTCGGCGTCGTGCACCCCTGTCTTCCTGAACTCCCCAGCATAGCGGTTGTTCTCCCAGTAGTGGTGCCAGTTGCCCCGGCTGTCGGCGCCGAACCCAAAGACGTTCACCTGCAGCGGCGAGGAGGGGAGTGAGCCAGCCCTGACCTCCCTCCGCCGGGCTGGGGAACCCCCCAGCCAAGTGCCTGCCACGCTGCTGGGGGAATCTCGCACTGTGCCAAAGGCATACATCCCTCTGCACAGCCTTCCCACCATTCAAGGGTGCCCATCACCATGGTGTTAGGCAACGGGAGCAAGTGAAACTGCTGCAGTCAGACCCAAAGAAGCCACCTCCCTCCTTAACCCTGCAAGGTTCAGGATCCCAGAAAACCCACCCCCTGCCAGCTGGGACCCCACAACCCAAAGGATGACCCCGAGGAGCCATCACCCACCTCGTCGCAGACGTGGAGGGCAAAGAAGAGCACCAGCATGCCAGTGGAGGGGTAGCGCCCGTGGTGCTCCGTCCAGCGGTCGTGGATGTACTTGAAGAAGGCAGGATTGTAGATCTGCACCTGGGAGGAAGGGCCAGGGTTAGCACTGGAGCCCCGGCCACACTCCCTTCAGCATCAGCACCCCAGGAAGGAGCACCAAAATGCATGTGGTGACCCCGGGGGAAGGTGGGGTGGCCAAATGGGTGCTCATTGCATCAAGCCCCGCTCCCCTTACCTTTTCTTTGTCCACCCGCAGAAAAGGCTTCACGGGCGCGTACGTGCTGGGAAAAAAGCAGAGAGGCAGGTGAGCTCCGGGGGGTCCTGCACCCCCCAATCCCAGCCTGACCTGCCAAGGGACCAGTGCCGGGGGATGCTCTGGGAGGGAGGAACTGAAGAATCCCCACCATGCCCGGGGGAGCTGCCAGCCCAGTGCTGCCGGTGCTCGCCGGGTACTTACAACCTGATCTGGCCGGTGGAGAGGGCACTGGCGATCCAGAGCAGGTCCAGGGTTTTGAAGGGCACCAGCACGAAGCTGACATTGGCAGGCAGGTTCTTGGCACTCTCGGGGTACATGAAATGGTGTGTGGTCCGACCGCCCACGTCACCCTCGAAACCCACTGTGGGGGCCTGGTTCATCCTGGGGAGAGAGCAAGGAAGGTGGCACCTGCTTCCCAACCACCCTGTCCCTTGCAGATGACACGGGTGTCCCCTGCCAGCTGTTAAACGCTGCTGAGGAGCAGTATCCCAGCCTCTGGTGCTCAGGGTGCTAGTGTGAGCTGAGGGTCCCCCCAGCCAGCCCAGGGGAGGTGGCAGGGTCTGGAACTGCTCCCACCCATCCCAGCACCCAGTGGGACCTGTGATGGGCTCCTTGATCGAGTTACAGGAGCTGGGTTGCGGTCATGGCGTACAGCACGGGGACAACTGCCCTGGCACCTCCTGACCCACAGCAGACCGGAGCGAAGTGGCTGCGGCACCCAGCAGGATCTCAGTGCCCACCGGTGCTGCCATCATCGCCCTGTGCCTCTACGCTGCCCGTGGAGCTGAGCAGGTGGGCAGTGCCCCCAGCAGCGCTCCCCTGCCCTCACCGCATGACGAAGTCATGCCCGTCAATCTCCGGTCCATAGCTGGAGCCGCGCAGGTTGCCCGAGTTGCCAACCACAGCGCAGCGGCGGCAGTGGCGTGGGTCGCGGGAGCGGTAGGGATCCTCGCCCGGCACAATCTGGAAGAGCTTGCTCAGGACCTCATGGGTGTTGTGGGACTTGAACTGGGGCTGCAGCATCTGTGGGGGGAGAAAGGGGGTGGGGGGCATCAGCCAGAAGCCCCCTTCTTGCTGGCAGAGGAGAAAGCCGTGCCCTCCATGCTGGAGCACATCACCGCGCGCCCCAGGGTCGGGGGAGGCATTTGGGGGGGNCCCTCGCTCACCATCCACCACCTCTGGACATCGGGTGGCAGGTCCATGTTCTCCTTGGTCCACACTGGGGAGACGGTGCCATCATAGCGCCCATCAAACCAGTCGGTAGCCCCAGCCTCCTCGGCTGGGCAGCGGCGGCAGGCGCAGCCCCGGGGGGACGGCCCCCCCTTGCTGAGCCGCTGCATGCCAGCATAGCCGGGCACCAGCTTCACCCGGTGAATGCCGCCCAGCCCGCCGGGGTCCAGGTAGGCGATGCTGTGGTGGGAGTAGGTGAAGAGGAGGGACATGACGAAGACGAGTAGGAAGGCGGTCGAGAGGAAGCAGAAGCGCAACGAGCACTTCATGGTCGGCAGGCAGCTGAGCCAGGGAGGGCGCCCGCTCCAGCATAGGGCTCGGGCATAAGGTGCGAGATGGCGTCAGCCAGCCAGCGAGGCTCCCTGCGGGACCGAGAGCTTTAAATCGCTACGGTGGCAGTGGGGATGCAGAGCTCCCCCATTGAGCCACCGTGCCGGGCTCCTACCTGCTGGGCTGCAGCTTTCCATCTGCGTGGTCCGGCCACAGCGAGGGCCACCGGCGGCTCCACGTGCCGGGTAGAGAGCATCTGCTGCCAGCTGTGCGGGAGTCCGGCACAGCTCAGCACACGGGCCTCAGCCGTGGCACCGTGCCTCGGTGGCTCCTCCGGGTCCCAGCCCCAGCTGGCTCTCAGCTGCAATGGTGGTCATCATCCCTGGGCTTTAGCTGATCCGCTGGCACGCTGCCCTTCACCACTGGCTCGGGAACACGGCCACAACGATACCAGCCTGGAGTGGGAAGGGAGGGAACAGCAGGTTAAGAGACAGCGATGCACATGGCAGAGCCAGGGGGCTGCACCGAGCAGGAGGAGGGTGCCGGCGGGTGCCAAGGAGTTTGGTTATTCCCCATTGAGTTCTGCAAAATGCCACCCAGCCCGTCCCTGGCATGGGGCTGCGAGGGACAAGCTGTGCCCAAAGGGGACAAGCAGGCGCGGGGTGCAAAGAGAGCCAAGATGCTGGCATCACCTGTCTGGGCCAGCTCCTTGCTGGCGATGCCGGGGGAGCTCCCAGGCAGCTCCCAGGCTGTGCCCTCCCTACCTCTGCCAGACAGAGGCTCAGCCACGAACTCGCCTCCAGAGCCAAACAAGCTGCTCGGTTTTGTAAGCTCAAACCTTCTGCTTTATCAAGCCACAAGCAGCCCCTCCAAAACCCTCTTCACCAGCTGCCACCACCGCCGAAACAGCTGTTTCGCAGCCTGATAGGCGCCCCGGGTACTGGCGCTGGCGGCTGTCCCCCCACCCCCCCGTGGCAATGTCCCTCAGAGAAGGTCACCCGCTCACTCATGAGCCTGGTGGGTAAAAATAGCCAGGGCAGAGGTGCCGGCGCCTGCGCCTGGGGAGGGATGGCCAAGCCCCCTGAGCTGGGGAGGCAAAGCAAAAAAAAAAATAATCCCCTTTTAACACAGCGCTGAGCTGGGGCAGGATCCATCATCCCAGGGGGACAGAGCTGTGACCCCGCTGGGGCTTTTTGGGGAGCACCGTCACCTCTGCAGCTCAGCCCTGGCCCCAGTTAGGCCAGCACCAAGGACGGCAGCGCTAATTAGGAGCTGCCAGGCACCAGGGATGCCTCTTTCCTACAAAAAAAACATCCTCTGGAAGATGCTGACTTTCTTACCAGGGATGGAGGCTGCCGAGCGGCGCACACACCCCCCCACCTCCCC
>VYZV01034290.1:55439-86573 GCA_013401275.1 Pandion haliaetus
AATCCCCGTTCCCCCCTGGCAAGCCCCTCGGGGAGGCGGAGCGGGGAATAGGGGAACACCGCCGGGTCAGATGTGCTCTGTGCCTTTAAGCGGCCGGGGGGAGGGGTGTCCGGCCGCGCAGTGCACGCTGGGAGATGTAGTCCCTCACCTACAAGCCTCCCGCAGCGAGTGCGGGGACGCCGGAGGGGGCTGGACTACATCTCCCAGCAGGCAGCGCGGCCGCCACACAGGGGACGGGAGGGACCCTCTCCTGGGCGGTCGGGCACGGCCATGGCGGCGGAGTGGAGTGTCCTCCTCCTCACCTGCCAGCGCGGCGGCTGCGTCTCCGCCTTCCAGCGAGGCAAGCGGTGGGGCTGGCGCTCGCCCTCTCCCCCCGGCGGGGCGGGGGGTGCCAGCCCTCAGCGCCGCCGGCCTTTCGCTTGGCAGAGCTGGAGGTCCGCCGGCTGAGGGGAGGCCTGGGTCCGCGTCCCCCCCCGCTCCTCCTGGCCGTGGAGGACCCCTGGGCCCGCCTGGGCAGCGGCGGGGCCACCCTCAACGCCTTGCTGGTGGCGGCTGAGCACCTCAGCGCCCGGGCGGGCTGCACGGTGAGGGGCTTTCTCCCGGCTGGGGAAGCCGGGGGGGGAGCGGGGTGGCAGCCGCTGGTGGGGCGGTGGGGAGTGGCGGTGGCTGTCCCATCCTGCTGAGTGTTCCCTGCTCTGCCCTCCCAGGTGGTGACCTCCGACGTCCTGAGGGAAGCCCGTATCCTCATTCTGCACATGGTGAGAGCCGACCTGCAGCCCAGCTTGGGACCCCTCCATCGCACCCTCTTCCTCCCGGTGACACCCCCCCGTTCTCCCCAGGGCCGCGACTTCTCCTTCGATGACTGCGGCCGGGCCTTCACCTGCCTGCCTGTGGAAGAGTCCGGCGCCCCGGCCGAAGCTCTGGTCTGCAACCTGGACAGCCTGCTGGGGACCATGACGCACCGGGTCTGTGTGGCCTGTGGGATGGGGCCCTGGGCTCACGCCGTGCGATGCTGGGCACCCTGGTGTGGGGGTGGGTTTGGCTTACCCTGAAGCCTTTGGGGTGCCATTAGCAGGCTCCCAGTGGGGCGAGAAGGGTGCTGGGTGTCCCACAAGGGTCAGGCCCCTTCTGTGCAATCTCTGGGCATGTGGCCCTTCTCTTGGCAGCTCTGTGTGGGCTCCCCGCCTGGCGTGTGGGTCTGCAGCACCGACATGCTCCTCACCGTGCCCTCAGCACCAGGTGAGTGGGTGCCAGCCTTGCCTCCAGCACCTGCTTTGGCTCAGGACAGGGGTCGGAGCTTGCAGCGGCACAGCCAGTTTAGCCTGCGTTGTGCTCCCACAAGGGTGTGGATTCATGGGTGTTGCTGACCTGCATGTGGTTGGGAGCATCCGTTGTGCCTCCAGCAAGGTGGCTGAGGCTGGATGCTGCTGTCACCGCCTCTGCTGTGGGCTCAGTTTTCAGGCAGTTGTGCCCAGTGTGGGTACATTCACTGCCCCAGCGGGCACTGGTCTCTGCTGCTCTCCCCAGGGATCGACTGGGACGGCTTCCAGGGCGTCAGAGTGATTGCGGTGCCTGGGAGCCAGGTGTATGCCAGGAACCATGGGGTCTACCTCACTGATGAGCAGGTCCGTAGCAGCTCCCCCTTCAAGGGGCATCCCTTGCAGGTGCAGGGGTACCCACCCCTTCAGTCCTTTGGGTGCTGAGGTCCCAGCCCTGCCGTGGCTGCTTGGCTTGGGGCTTCTCGAAGAGCTCATCGGGATGATCTCGCTCCCAGGGGCTGGTGCGCGACATCATCTACAAAGGCACGGAGGCCCAGATCCAGCAGTGTGCGGGGCCTGATGGCACCGTCCCGTTGGTACGGCACGACTCAGGCATCTGTGGTCCTGCCAGCCCTGTCCCTTGTGTCACCACAGCTGTGGCCTCAGGCCTGCTGTGCCCTGGCAGGTCTGCGGGGTGGTTTTCTTCTCCTCGGATGCTGCCGAGCAGCTTCTGGCCACCCATGTCATCCCTCCTCTGGACGCCTGCACCTACATGGGGCTGGACTCGGGGGCACCGCCCATCCAGGTGACAGACCCTCTGTGGGGGATGGGACCCATTGCCCCATGGGTGCTGCTGCTGGGCATCTCTGTAGGGTCTCTTTGCCCACATACTGCTAGATTTGGGTGGGAGAGGTGGTGGGAGGGGAGTACCCAGCAGCAGGGTGGGGGTCAGGGTGGCTGCACTGGCTGATCCAACAGGTCCCTTCTCTCCCCAGCTCTCCCTCTTCTTTGACATCGTGCTGTGCATGGCAGGGGGGATGACAGAGGAGGATTTCATGAAGGGTGGTGGTGACGCCAGTGTGAGGAGCGCCCGCTCTGTGCTGTGGACAGCTCTCCGTGCCTTCCCTCTTAGCATGGGTGAGTGATGGGGTGGTGGGTGCACGCAACATGACCCATCCCTTTGCATGTGTGGGGAGAGATGGAGTGGTCAGGGCTTGGCATCTGGATGTTTCTCCCCACAACTGCAGGTCCCCAGGTCTTCTCTCCCCACCCCTTCGACTGGGGATGTTCAGCCTGGCTGCCCTTGGCTCACGTGGGTATCAGGCACACCCACACATGCCATCGTTGTGCTGACAGCTCTCCTGCCCCCCCCCAGCCTGCATCCCTGATGCATCCTACGACTACATGACCACCTCTGCGAGCAACCACATCCGCAGCCTGACGCTTCTGCCCAGCTCTGCTAGCCACCTCCGCTTCTGCAAAACAGCCCATTCCCATGTGGATGTATGTCCTTTCATCCCCAGCCTTGCTCACGCATGGTTTTTGGGGATTGTTCTGGGCTGTGTGGCCACACCCCAGCCCCACATGCCTCTGTGTCCCTGGCAGCGGCCCTGTCTCCTGGAGGATGGCTCTTCAGTCACCAACTGCCTGCTGGAAGGTGCTGTGCGGCTGGCAGCTGGCAGTGTCATCCAGCATTGTCACCTCCAGGTATGTGTCTGGGGTGGGGGTGACCCCGAGTTCTCGGTGCACTAAATGGGCAGCAGGGTGAGGTGGCCCCGGTTGGGATGGGGGACCCACGGCTGTGAGATTCGGGGTGCCCTTCCAGCTGCCTTTTGGCTGGTGCTGTGGACCCTGGTGGCTGTCACCCTCCCCAAGCAAGGGGAGGAGGTTGTCACCGTTGGGCTGTCCCTCCCTGGGGACCAGGGCAGACCCTCTCCTTGGGGGCTCTGTCATGGATCTGAGCCCTGGAGGCTGTCGCCTGGCCTGAATTTCTGCAGACCATGTCCCTGCAGCCCTGTGACAAAGCAAAATGTGCTTCTCTGGCACCTGGCTCCTGCTGGCCCCAGCTTGTTTCCCAGGGTGGTTGTCCCCTTTGGAGGTTGTGATCTGGCTCTGGTTTGGGGGCTGCTCTGGGGCTAGCCATGCCACTTGGGGCCCTGTTGCCTCTTCCAAAGGGTCCCCTGGAGATCGGTCCTGGCTGCCTCCTCTCGGGCCTCACTGTAGGCTCCTCACCAGCTCTGCAGGGCTGTCCCCTGCGCGACATTGTCCTGCAGGGCCACCACGTCCAGCTGCGCAACCTGCCCTGCCGCGTGTTCACTCTCACCGGCCGCCTCGACGACTGGCAGGTACGGAGGCGGCGAGGTGGCACGAGGCTCCCCATGAAGCTGGGGTGTAACTGGCCCCTCCATCCCCCTGCAGAGCCCTGCTGAAGAGGCCACCTACCTGAACATGCCCTGGGCTGAGTTTTTCCATCGGACAGGTATACGGTAGGTGCCACATGCCAGGATGGGACAGAAGACCTGGCTCCCTGGGGATGGCTGCAGTGGGAGGTGTCACGGCCACTGCAACCCATCCTGCGTTCTGGCTCCCCTCCTGGAAGGTGTCCTCGAGCCCCAAGGCAGTGCTGATGGGCTCTCCCTCCATCAGGGAAGGGGACCTTTGGGATGCCGAGATGCCGCAGAGGAGCCGCTGCCTGCTCAGCGCCCGGCTCTTCCCGGTGCTGCATGCCTGTGAGGCGCTGGGGCTGGAGGACGTGCTGTGGCTGCTGGCCCCAGCGGCGGTGGCCGGCGAGCGGCTGGTGCGCTGGCGGACGGCCTGGCGCATGTCCTGGCAGGAGCTGCTGCCCTGCCTGGACAAGGCAGCCGAGCTTGGCGCCCGCCGGGCCCTCTTCTTCCTGCAGGGCCAGCGCAAGGTGCGGCGGGTGCTGCTGGGGCGCCGGGACAGCAGCCTCCTGCCATTCGCCCGCAGTGCCGTCCACGAGGGCTACCACGAGGCCGTGCTGGGCACGCTGGACGAGGGTGAGCTAGACTCACACGAGCTGTGTCTTGCATCTCTGGGAATCGGGGCTCTTTGGTGCTTCCCACCCCCTCCAGTGACACCTCTCCCCATTGCAAGAACCCATGGGGGGTGCACCTCCAGGGCATCCAACAAGCCAGGGTGGGCGCAAGCCACGCGAGTCCCGCTCCCCTGGAGCTGCTTACGGCAGAACTGGGCTGGTTTGGGGTGACCTGCAGCCTGGCTGTGGCTTTGCAGCCTCCTTTTATTTTCTAGTCGCCTCCACGGCCGGTGACGCTGGCATTGCGGCACGGGCGCTCGCCTGCATCGCCGAGGTCCTGGGCTGCATGGCGCGAGGGGAAGGGGGCTTGCGGAGCGGGCCTGCTGCCAACAGCAAGTGGGCCTCGGCTTTCAGGCACCTGGAGAGCGGGGACATTGCCAGTGGTGTCCGGGAGCTGGCTGCCGAGCGGCAGAAGTGGATGAGCGGGTGAGGCTGGGGCTGGTGAGCGGCAGCGGCCCCATCCCAGGCATTGGCGCAGTCAAGGAGCCGTGGCGGCGTGCTCAGTGTCCCTCTCTTCCCAGGCCGGCTCTGCTGGTTAGAGCGGCTCGGCATTACGAGGGGGCTGAGCAAATCCTCGTCCGGCAGGCAGTGATGTCCTCATGCCAGTTTGTCACCGTGGGGCAGGCGGAGCTGCCACCCTTGGGGCACTGGGTGCAGGTGGTGTGTCCGGCCCGCCTGGACCTCTCTGGTGAGTGCATCCTCCCAGCCAGATGATCCATGTCTCACCCTCGTGATGTTGGGGAGCTGACAGTAAGCCTCGGCAGGTGGCTGGAGCGACACCCCCCCCATCACGTACGAGCATGGTGGGGCCGTGGTGGACGTGGCGGTGCTGGTGGATGGGTGCCGGCCTATTGGTGCCCGGGTGCGGCGCATCAGCGAGCCGGAGCTGCGCCTCGTCAGCCTTGGTGGGACGCCACAGAGCGAGGCGGTGGTGGAGCTGGTATGCCGAGAGCTGGAGCACTTGCAGGATTACTGCCAGCCACACGCGCCAGGTGGGGTGCCACCAGCCACACGGCCTGGCTCTGTACCTGTGATATCCCCTTAGTGTCCTGACCCCATGGTGCCAGCGTGGCCCTTTCTGGGGACGATGGGGCGAGGGAGCAGGTAGTGCAGCGGGCATCAGCTTTGCTTTCTCTTTTTGTTTTCAGGAGCCCTGCTCAAAGCTGCCTTCATCTGCACCCAGGTCGTGCAGTTTCCCTCACAGAAACCCCTGCAGGCCCAGCTGATGGAGAGCTTTGGGGGTGGGTTTGAGGTGCACACCTGGTCCAAGCTGCCCCACGGGTCTGGCCTCGGTAAGTCTGCAGGGAAAGAAAGGGCTGGGGAGTCCCTTCTGCTGCCAGCACTGGGATGGGGTATCCCCATCACTGCCCCACAGCCAGGAGCTCAGCCCCGGTTCTCACGGGCACATGTGGTGCCTCGCTGCCCTGGCCCTGCCCGTGCTCCCTGCAGGCACCAGCAGCATCCTGGCGGGAGCGGTGATGGCATCGCTGTACCGGGCGGCTGGGAAGGCTGCCAGCACTGAGTCCCTCATCCATGCCGTGCTGCACCTGGAGCAGCGGCTCACTACAGGTAGCAGCCGTGGGGAGCAGCTGGCCCACGGGGTGGGGGGACCTGACGGTGGCTGAAGACCCTCTGCCCTGCAGGTGGTGGTTGGCAGGACCAGGTGGGTGGGCTCGTGCCTGGCATCAAAATCGGGAGGTCGAAGGCCCAGCTGCCGCTCAGGGTGGAGGTGGAGAAGATCCCGGTGCCCAACAGTTTCACCCAGACCCTCAACAATCACTTGCTGCTGGTGTACACAGGGAAGACTCGCCTGGCCCGCAACCTGCTCCAGGTAACGCCTGGGTGCCCCTGGGTGCCGCAGGCTCTGGCCTCTGCTCCCCCCCCCAGCCTTTGGTGCCTGTCCCCTTTGCTGGTGCAGAGCTTTGCCACCCCAATGGGAGCTGGTACCGAAGGCTGCGGGTGCAGCATTACCTCCCTGGGTGCTGCTGGAGCTGGGAGGATGGCAACAGGGATGTTCTGGCCTCTTGCAGGACGTGGTGAGGAACTGGTATGCCAGGCTGCCCTCCACTGTGCAAAACGCCGACGCGCTGGTGAGCAACGCCGAGGAGTGTGCCCAGGCCTTGAGGCAAGGTGTGAGCCCCATTTCCTGGGTCTGGCCAACCCTTTTAATGACTGAAGAAACACAGACTTCCCCTGGGAGACTCTGTGCAGTCCCAGGGAGAAAAGGCTGGGGGCTTGCATGCTCTTGCAGCTGCAGAAGTCTCAAATCTTCCCACTGGCATGTTACAGGCAATGCCCCAAAATTCAGGCTTGAGTAAAGATTTGAGGAAGAGGGGGTTAGACACGCTGAGTCTAGTTGATTTTCTGCGAGCCATCCGTGATGGGGCTGGGGGCCATGCCTAACCTGTGCGGTGAATTCATTTGGCCTTCGGCTGCTGGGATGCTGCAGAGGGGAGGCTGGAGCATTAAAGCAAGCAAATTCTCCCCTGTGGAGGATTAAAAATAAACAGCAACATAACAGAGCTGGGTTTGCTTGCTTGGCAGGCAGAGCTGGGAGGAATTGGGTAGATGAGAAGGCAGAATTTAGCTTGGGCTGAGCAGGAAAGGCAGCCCCGAGTGAGAAATAGAAGCAAATAGTTTGCGATATCCTCTCCCCTGCAGGTAACCTGCCGCTCATCGGCAAGTGTCTGGACCGCTACTGGCAGCAGAAGAAATGCATGGCCCCTGGGTGTGAGCCACTGGCCGTCGGGCGCATGATGGATGCTCTCCGGCCCTACATCTATGGGCAGTGCTTGGCTGGGGCTGGTGGCGGTGGCTTCCTTTATGTTTTAACGAAAGCCCCTCGGCAGAAAGAGGCTTTGCACCAAATTCTAGCAAAAACGGAGGTGAGATGTGAGCTCCCGGGTGGCTCGCTGTCACAGGCGCCTTCCAGATGCTTGCTTTATGTAGCGCAAGCACTAGAAGCATCTCGTCCTGCTACAAGTGGGCCGAGATTGCTTACCGCCTTAGCCTTCCCCAGGACCTTGGAGGTGAGAACAGGTCCCTTGCTGGTTCCTGCCCCAACCTGTAACTTTTTTTTTTTTTTTTTTTTTTTTTTGAAANAGCATCCACAGCATCGCAGTGGACACGAGCGGTTTCTCTGTGGAGGTTGTGGGATGCGATCTGAAGGACGGTGCTTACCCCAGAGAGGACACGGCTGTGTGAAGGCCTTCAGCCCTGACCTCCTCCCAGCAGATATGTAGGGCAGGGGTGGGAGCAGCCAGCTGCCTTCCAAAGCAGGGAAATCCCTGCTGCTTCTCTAAAGCTCCTTCAGCCGGCTCCAGCAGGTGCCTTAGGTCTTGATGTGGCCTTTCTGTGCTGCTACATGCCCCAAAAGCCACAGGGACTGGAGAAGCTGTGACGAGCTGGGCAGGCAAAACCGTCCCTGGAGGGCGGCCTTGCTGAAAGGACAGTTTGCTGGGGCCTCCAGGCTGAATTTGGGTGTTCGCTCCGCTTTTCATGGTTCTCCAAAGGGAAAACAATAGCATTTGTGATTCTGTCTCTAGCAGAAACCTTCCTGCTCTTCCAGCAGCAGGGGCTCATGCTGCCTGTTCGGCATGCAATGTTCCTGCACCAAGGATGCACCCGGATGTAGAATCAAGTCCTTCTCCCGTGTGGAGAGACCATTTCTGCAGCGAGTTACTAGTCCCTGCAGCCTCTTGGAATAAAAAAGCTTGTTTCCAGCGTGTGTTTATGCCCCTCTGTCCCTAGCAGGGCTCCTCCCTCCCCACAGGATAGCAAGGGCCCAGCAATTTGAGGGGCCACGCTCTTCCAGGGGTGGGTATGGCAGAACCTGGGTGCAGGGGCTGGTCATCGCCCTCCGCAGCCCTGGCTGATGGGGGCCAGCACAAGAGTGCTGCTGCAGGAAGCAGCCAAGTGGCAGGCTGGCACCAAGTTCCATCTCAGAGGTGTTTGTACTCATGATGCGCCTGTGCCAGCTGGGGCAGGAAGATTCTCTTGATGCTATGGCACAGGGTAGGAGAAATGGTGCACAGCTCTTGTCCCGCATCTCCCCTGCTCCATCCATGCCCAGACACACACACACCACCCGTTGCTACTGCTCAGCCAGGCGAGGTTTATTTACAGAGTAGCTGTACAGGGCACAGTGAGCCAGCAGGGACACAACCCCACTTACAGCGGCTTTCTAGGGATTTTCCAAGCACCTTCCCCACAAGGAACTCATTCCTTTTCCCTTCAGCAGAACGGTCCCCATTGCCACCGGGAGAGAGCCAGGGCTCAGGATTTGTAGGACTCCAGTAGCTGACCCTTGAACTGGTGACACAGAAGGAACACTGCGGCCAGCAGCATGGGCAGAGTGCTCTTTGCAGACCCATATTCGAACCACACCCTAACAGCCCCCAAATTTCCTGACCTGTGGCCTCTTGCAGGGCAGCAGAATGAAGGGATTCAGGAGGTAGCACAAGCTTGTCCCGCAGACTAGCATGTGTTTTCAGAAACAGTGTCACACTGCTCTCAACGCAAGAGATTCCTCTGCTGCCTTGTTTCTGCTCCCACAAAAGGACGGCAGCTCTTCTTCCCAGGCCCAGGAAAGCCCTTTGCTCCGAGGAACACAAGCAGAAGGCAGGTATCACCCCATCCCCGCACCGTCTAACAGCCAGCCAGCCCCAGGGCAGGACCTGGGCAGGCTCCAGAGCTGCAGCCTTCCTGCCGTTACCTCCAGTGCGGTGTTGACCCAAGCACCGACCAACTACAGGCGCAGCCGCTTGATATCCTCGCTGCGGAAGTCAATTCGGAGAGCCAGCACCTGCCGGACTTCGGCTGGAGTAAGGCGCCAGGTGAGCGGGCCCGAGTTTGGGCCCCAGTAATCCAGGATCTCAGTCACCTGGAGAAAGAGAATAGCTGCAGGAGACAACTTGGCACCGACTGCCCTCACAGGCGAGTTCAAACTCTGTCTATGGCCATGGTATTTCCTGCCACTAACCCCCCTGCAGGCAAACAACCATCAGGCAACTTTTCCAGCTTCTCTGTACCCCATAGATGTGACAATGTCTGGATGAGCCTGGTAAATCCACGTGGAGCCCAGCTGGGGCTCCTGCAATCCCCCAATAAAAGGAGACAAAGTGTAGCTCACCCTTTCCAGATTGAGGATGGTGGCCATCTGGGAAAGACGGGCAAACTTGTCACGGATAGTCCAGGTGGTGACTGTGGTGAGATAGGCTATGAGAGACCTCAACTCTTTGTCAAACTGCAGACCGCCAAGCTGTGGGGACCGAGGGAGCTCTGTTAACTCTCTTGAGCAGGCCCAGGGGTTGTGCCAAACACACAATTAACAAAAGTTGCAGGGGAAGGTCTCTGAGCAGGAGGGTTCCAGTTAGACCATTTATTGCAGGTTAAACTGGCTTATGTTTAGACCCACCTTAAAGGCCAGCCCCCTTATTGATGCAAGTTCTTCCCAGCCCCGTCATAAAAATACACTTTCTCCCTGTGTGTGCTAATGCAAGGTCTCCCTGAGTTGGCCACCAGTGGTGGCAGAGCTTCTTTGATGGTAACATTTGCCTCTGCCCTGCCCCATCCCTCTACCGAGGGTTTTCCTGGTGGAGGGTTTGCAGTCAAGCCAGACTACGGGGTAGAGGACAGTGTTTTGCTTACCCTGCTGAAGGTGGATTTGAGCAGCACTTTCTCCAGTTCGATGGCTATCAGACTAGTCATAAGACCAGTAAGGGTATCGTAAATCACTGGAGACAGTCCAGCCTGGAAGCAGAAACCTGCGTCAATCTTGTCAGGAGCAACTGAGCAGAGCTCTGCAAAACCCAAGCCTGTGAGAGCTTTCAAATAAAGACTCATCACTTGCAGGCTCAGTGAGCAGAGAGCACCACAGAAGCGATCCAGGTACGTGGGGCTTGCAAGTAGGCTTCGAGAATTGCAGGAGAAGGGGGTGACTGGGTCTCCAAGAGCTCTGCAAGGCAGCGGAGGACATCTCTGTCCGCCGTTCCCCTGAGCAGGTGAAGAGTTGGGAGGTGCTACATGGAGGTCTGGCCAAAGCCTGGCAGGCTGCCACATCCCTCTCTCTCTCTCACCTTGAACTCTGTCATCTGCTGTTCCAGATTGACGATGAATTGCTGGACCCAGGGGTCATTAGCTTCATAGTCACTGAATTCCTCCTGACATTGAAATACAAAAGCTGTTGTTTATGCAGCAGCAAACAGCCCCGAGGGCAGGAAGGGAGGTCCCTTCTGGAGTAGCACTGCACCCCTTCCATTTTCTCAAGCTCCCCTCTAGCCAAACGTCCCTTTCCAGGCTTGGATACAGAGCAAGTTCTGGGTATTTTACCGGTGCTCTGTGCCAAGGAAACCACTAGTGGAGAACAGAGGAGAATGAGACAGTGGTTGCTCTGACTGTGCAGCTGAGCACAGGATGGAGGGTGCAGAAGTACAGCTGGAAGCAGAGAACGCTGAGACTTACCTCCTCGATGTTGTGGGAGACGGAGAGGAATAGGTTGATCCAAGGCTTCACCTGGGGTTTGATAGCTGTGCTGTTCAGCTCACTGAGACCTTCCTGAGGGGGACAGGGAGAAAGGAGAGTGACTGACCAAAGCTAATGTCCAACAGCACACAATCTTTACAGCCAGGCTGTCTTCATGCTGCCTCCCATCATCACTGCAAGCTGGGGAGATGGACCCACAGCCTTGCACAGGAAACGGAACCCAGAAGTCCCAGATCCCACACTCTTCTTGTGCTGGAGGGCTGAGGACACCACGATGACAGGAAGAAGAAGGACGTTGGCCCAGAAGCTGCTGTTGTGCTGACTTGCAGCCAGGTCTGAAGGGCTCGTGCTTCCCCCATCCCTGCCCACGCAGCTACAGAGTTTTCTTGGCAGGAGAGAGGCATTCTGTTCACATCCCGCCAGGGCAGGAAAGGACACAAACACCAGCCTTTCCACGCAGCACCAGGCAGGACATTGTGACTGAACTCAACTGATGTCTCCCACCTCCAGCGCAGCTTAGCTCAGTAGGATAAGCTAAAAAGAGGGCAAAAGCTGTAACCGCAGTTAGTTCCCTGAATTAATCATAACCCCAGCACACGCCACCTCCCCTGAGCAGCAGGTTGTCAGCAAAGGCTCTTCTGTCTGCTTCGATGCTAGAGAGCTCTCTGAAAGCCCTCTCCTGCCAACTACCCCCATTTGGCTCAGCAAGATGTCAAGAAAGCTCACCCGGCATGAAACTATTCAAGTACTGATACCGCCTGGCACTTGATGGAAGTTTTTAACTAAAATTGGCATTTCTGAGCAGGCCCTGCTGGTAGTTGTCCTTTTCCAAGGCAAATTCAATATGCGTGTGACTCAGGCAGCGCAGGAGCTTGCTGCTCAGCCTCTTGATTGCTTTGCAGCCAGTTTTAATACTGCACTAGAGCTAGACTGGAGAGTTTTACTCCTTACTGATGAGCTCTTTGGGTTCAATACTGACCACAAGCCTCAAGATGGTTCGCTGGCAGTATCAGTCTGAAGGCATCTGGCTGCAGTGAACTGCAAAGCCAAACAAAAAATAGTCTGGCCCCTCTGTGAAGTACAAAGCTGATTGATAGCAAACATGGTTCAAAATACTCTCTTTTGCTTGGTTTCTTTCCACAGGAGGTATTAGGTCTCCCTGTTTCTCTCCCTGCCAAAGACCACTGTGAAACTTTAGGGCAACAGGCCCCAGCATGCCACACAAGACAGCGGATTTGGTCAAAGAGCCTTCTGCCCTGTGCCGGGGAGTATTCCATTTGAGAAAGGAGGAGAAACCTGACAGAAGAGCAGCTCTTCTCTACCAACAGCCTGTCTTCAGTGTTACCTAGTGAGGCTCTGGACAACTTGACAACGTGCTGTGCCACGAGGGAGAATGGAGGAGATGGAAATGCTATTAATATTTCTTCTCCTGAAAATGCTGAACCAACCACAACTCTGTGCTGAGAGAAGACAAATGGAGCAACATTCCTTCTGGCTCTGCAGCTGCTTCCAGTGCTTTTTATGCAGCCACCAGCTAGTGCAGGTGTGCAAACGGGATGGATCTGTTTCCATGCCTCAAAGCTGACTGATTTACTCCCTCCTGCACCCCTGCCCAGCACTCCTGGAGACGTGGCCCAGGCCTTGGGGAGCTCAGATTCCTGCCTGAGCTCTCCCTGAAGACACCGGCCAGCCAGTGTTGGAGGCCGGCAGTAACTCAGCAAGGCACCCACCTGCAGCAGGTCACGAAATTTGTTGGAGACAGCAGCCATGTCAGCGAGACAGCTGTCAATCTTGGCCTGCGCTTGCTCACCCCCGAAGCCTTGGCTAAGCAGTTTGCTGCAGTCACTCTGCAGGGAAGAGATCCACGAGCAAGTTGCAAATTAATAACCTGGGCAGTTTCTATCCCTTCATGTTGCTGAGCTCTGGCTGCCCACCATCACACTTGCAGGCTAGGACTGGCACCAAACTCCTGCCCCTGTGAAGGCAGAGGCTGCTGGCTCCAGCTGGGGAGAGGATAGCAAGAAAGGAAGCCAGGGGCTATCTAGCCCAGCACCAGAGAACCACAGCCTCTCAAAGATATATGTTATTCCACTGGCTCCCAGCCTGTGCCAGGTTGGTCAAGCTGGAGGAACTGGTAGTAGCAGCTGGAAATATCAGCTGGAGATTGCTCTGCCAGCTCAAAATTGGTTTCCTAAGGCTGGAGGGCAAAGCCCTCAGGAATTTGGGCATAGCGAAATCCAGGTAAGTTTACTTGACCCCCCACAAAAGGGAGGCTATTAGAAATCTGATTAAGGAAAAAACAGTAAAGAATCCAGACTGCACCTCCAAAGTCTTCTTTAGGGTCATGATGTTTTCGCTGCAGACTTCCACATTGTTTAAGGTCACCTGGAAAAAACAAAACAAACCCAAGTAGAATTCACTGGAGTTTTCCAGCATCTCAGTCCCAAGTCCATACCTTTACTCCATGCCCTGCTCACAGTACAGGCTGAAATGCAAATACTTAAGGGACAGAGGTGCTACCCTGTGATCAAAGCATTGCAGATTCACAGAGCTGCATGAAGCTGAACTTCAGTAACCGAGCATGTGTGATGAACCTGCAGCTAGTACAAACTTTGAGATAGTTTACTCCACTTCTTTTCCTCATCATTCTGTCCACGATGTTGCAGCAAAGCCCCACTTGTGGGTTACTGGTGGAAGACAGGATGTACCCCCAACTTTCTGTGACAGTGTCATGAAGAACAACAGACCAGAAGCAGCTGGAGATGATGGTTTATACACTGTGTCCAGAGAAGCAGGGGAGGCAGGAGGGCATTTGTATCTAGGCAGGAGTCAGCACCTGTCCTGCCAGCTGAGTATCTGTTCTTCACCAAATAGACTGTTCCCTACCTGCTGAAGCTGAACTAAATGTCAGTATAAGGCTGGGGTTTGTGCAGACAAGGAAATGAGGCAAGCTGACAGGTGAATGAGGAATTCCAGTGGGAGAACTGACATTTTAAGCACTTTGCTTCAAGAAATGCAGAAACCTGTAACCAAGAATTTAATGAAATGGAAGAGGTCAGTCCCTCCTGCTCGCTTTGTTGCCTTCTCTTCTTGTATAGTGAAAGTCCCAAGGAGCCTCTTCAGCACTGGGTGTTCACAGCAACTTACAGAGAGGGAGACAAGTCAGGGTGAGCCATCCCCTCTCCAGTGGTCTCAGAGTCTCTGCCCACAGGTCTGCTCAAACAGCAGGGCTGGCTGAGAGAGCAGATCCAGAGTTGCTCTCCCAGTGAGGTCTTTTCCACAATGCAAGGTCTATACAGCATCCCACCATGGGAAAGGATGTGTTATGATGCAAAAGACAGGAGCGATGGCCCTTCAAATGCTCTCCACGGGGTCTCTAATGCTCACTGCCGTGTTCTGACCTGCTCAAGCGTGCAGAGTTGCTGCACTGCTGTTAGGAGAACGCAACAGGAGGATCTTGCAGGCCAAGCAGAGCAGACAACCCTGCTCTAATGGAAACTCTTCGATCCAATAAGCAAGAATGAAGGAGCCCTGAGCTTGGGCCAGAAAACTTTTTCATCTAGAGGAAGGTGTGGATGAGATGCTCTCCCACCACCTTTGTACAGAGCCTGTGAAGAACAGGATTGATGGATGCCTCAAAAGAGCACAGACTCTTTCCCAGCCTGGAGGGAATAATCATCATCGCAGCAGCCTAAGAGGCAGTCACAGGATCATACTTGCACAGGCCTGGTGTGGAAGCCGTGCAAACATGAGGTGAGGTAGAAGCACCTACCAGACATCCAAAGTCAGGCCGCTCACCATGCCTGAACAGGTTTTCAGGTTCTCTGAACATGTGATAGTCACACCAATCCTGTTCCCAAGAGCTCTCCATTGTCTTTCCCCTCACCTCAACTCATTCTACACCAGAACAGCCACCAAACCCACCAGAAAGGACTGCTTGGCCTCGTCGGTGCTTTCAATGCCTTTGGTATCAAACTTGCCCTGCTGCAGGCTGCTGTGCATGATGTTCACGGCACTGGTCACCCCTCTCTGGAAGTCCTGGAAGGTCGTGGCTGGAAAGCCCTGCTTCAGCTTGTGGTACAGAACCTCCCTATGGGGCAAGCAGAACATACCAGGGCTTAGAGCAAATACTGCAAGCCACAGCAGCGTTGTGCTCTGTGATAGGGGACAGCACTCTGTCTGAGCTGTGACCTGGACAACTTAAGTGGAACTTCTCAGGAACAAAAGAGGGCTGGCAAATATCTCCTGACAGCATCTAAAGGACACAAGGCTGAAGGAAAAACACAACTACCCAGTTTCTGAGCTTTCTCAAAAATGCTACCTGCAGCTGTCTGCTGTCTTCAGTCACAGCTCCCCACTCCCATGTTGCGATGAAAAACAAGAGCAGGACAATTTCTGCAGGCTCAGCCCAAGTTCAAGTTACTAAGCAATCTCACAGGCAACCCAGAGAACAATTAGTGGTGACCAGGTACCATCAAGCATGATAGCACTCCAATGCTATGTGGTGACCGAGTCTCATCAGGATTTTGGGCCATGAGGTGGTTCTTCTGTTTGTTCTACAGGTGACCACCACTACTATGAGAAAAGTATGCCCAGCTCCAGCTTCCCACACCACACCTGACGCTGCTTCCTACAAGCATCTTCCATGGAGATGACAAACCAGAGGTTCAAAGGCGAAGAACACTAGGAAGACCATCTGACAGCAAACAGTGCGGAACGTGAGGTGGAGGCAAGTTACAATGAACCTGGTGTATTTTCATTACCTGAAGTCAGACTCCAGCTCAGTGGTGGAGTGGTTGATCATGGCACAGAGACAGTCTATGCTGGAGCTGGACAGAGCACGCCCAATGCACTTCTTCACTATGTAAAACACGTCATCCACCATGCTGGAGGTGAGTTGGCCCTTCTCGTAGCCGTCCATGGCAACAGCCTGCAAAGAAAGCTGTCTCAGTGCCCTGAGCTCAGTGAGCGAAGGTGCCCTCTCTGAGCAGTGCTGTGAGACCAAATTGCCAGCCTGCCCATTTCACCCTGAGCTGAACTGTACCATGTGTGGGCTGGCATCACTCATCCTAGTTTTCAGAAGCCCATAGACCTGGAAGATCTGTCTCTGGAAGATACTCAGGGGTATGTTTGGAGTCAAAGTTCAGAAACAACCACTTGCTTTTCAAGGCCAAGGGAAACAAAAGACCTTCTCAACAACTGCAGACCTGCCATGTACTCATCTCCCTCCCTAGGATGCTCAGCAGAGGACTGTGGAGCACACACAGAGGTCTCAGCTGCTGGCAGAGTGCAGGCTACTGCAAGCAGCAATCTGAGCTCTACCTTGTTGACGGTCTCCCTCATGAAGTATTCCTCCATGGTGATGTAGTAGCCAATGAGCTCCTGCATGGTGCGGCTCAGCAGACAGTTGTTGAGAAGCTTGTCTAGGTATTTTTGATGCTCTGCAGAACGCAAAAGAGAACCATCAGGAGGCACCAAGTGCCAGACAGGAGTTCCAGCTAATCCCCTTGCTGCCTGTCCATGGACACCAAACAGACACACACCTGCAAAGACCAACCTGGAATAAATCACAGGCCTTGACTGTGGAGCTGAAATTGCTGAGCTGAATTTTTCAGGTGACAAAAGTGATTTCCAGAGCTCCATGGAATACCATAAACCCTAAGCCTGTTTTCCCTGTGGCCTCCACCTTCAGGATCTGTGCCTGCAGCATCCAAAGGGCCCTCCCTCTCTTTGGGGACCTTGTTTATTGTGCTCTGCAGTCATTCCTAACGTTGGTTTCCCTATTAGAGGGAACAAGCAATGCTGAAAACAGATTTGGAGGGGCCAGGCTACACAATTCTCCCCCACAGAGTGCTCCCAAAGCGTCTTTGTAGATCCTGTGTCACTGCTGTGCCACTAACTCAGATATATCTCTACTTCTGGCTGCAAGGAGCAGAGAGCCTGCAAGTATTGGTATTCAGGGTGTTACCTTGCTTTACCTCCTCTGAGGCCATGGAGTCTCCCACCTCAAAATCTGCTATTATTCGTCTCTTGATGAATCTCAAGTAGAGCTCACTGCGGGCGTTCATCAAAGTGACTTCTGTTAAAATAGGGTCAAGTTCCCTGGAAGGAACATGGCAAGAATCAAGGTAGCAAGACTACAAAAAGAGAGGCACTAATTTAACTCAGTTAAGTAGTGTGTTTTCTGTTCTTGTGCTATGAGATCAATACTGCCCCTTTCCATCTGTGCTGTCGAGCGGCAAAGCTCAGCAGAGTAACTGGTATGTGCAAAGAATGCACAAACGAGCAAAACATCCTGAAAAAAATTATTACAAAGCTTCTTTTTTCCTCATTGATGTGAGAACCACCACATTGAAATCACAACAGCAAGGACTGCAAGACTCTAAGCAACCTGATATAACTTCAGAATTAGCCCTGTTTTGCGTGGGAGGTCGGACTAGAGACCTTTGACAGTCCTCTCCTACCTCAGTTTTGCTATGACTCTGTGACAGTTTTGCTATGACTCTGTGAGCCCTACATGGCCAGTGTTAAGAAATATGTTCCTGCCATCTCCATATATCTGCTTTTGTGCACAGATTTATGTGTTTCTCTGAAGATAATGAAGAATCTGTTTAAGCTCAACAGCTCAGGAAACATGAGACCAAAAAAGCATGTGACAATGCAGAACACACTGTTCAGATCACAGATGACTATGAAAAAAGACTCTCACATCAGCAGCTTTTTCATCAGTGTGCAAAAAAGAATTTTACAAATCCTACTCAAAGCCTCACAACACACAAGTGGGACAAGGAACCATTATATTTATTTTACAGATGAAAAAGCAAAAGCTCAGAAAACCTGGGATGCATGCACAGTTACTCATGGTAAGTGGATGTCTGTATTACCACTGAAGTCATGCCGGCTCACAGACAGATCTTGCTTGAGGAACATTAAGTTTTCTTTCAAGGCACGTTGAGAAGTCATGCAATGCCAGAAGGGCTGGGTGCACTTTCAAATGGCCTTACTTAAGGGCTATGCAAATACTTAAGAACAAAAGGAGGGAGATGGAAAGCGCTTCGGTTCATTATCAGGAAACTGCTGTTACAGTGTTGCTGCAGCAGCAGTACAGGTTAAGTAAGACCCAAAGATTTATTCCTGATTCTGTCATAAATTATCTGCCCAGGGAGCGCTCCATTTTGTGGGCTTCGAGGACCGTACTCTGACCATCAAAAGGTAGTAGGCACAAGCAATTAAAGTCTCAGTCCTTCGTGTGCAGTGATACTGCCAGCCCTCCAGCAATGTTTAGGGCCAACCAAGGCTTAAAAGTAACAAGTAAGCAAAATAAAGTACCAGCACAGAAGCTGCCTTTATAAAAGGGCAGCGAAGGGCACCTAACAATTGGATTTTACGCTTTAGTAGCCACAAAGCCTCTGGAAGACCAGGAGAGTTATCTAAATGCTAAGAAGTGTTAATCACAGCTCAAGAGTGGAAGGTTAGAGAGCAAAAAGTAGTTTTGTTTGTACCTTGGTTCAATCTTCTCTGCAGCAGAACTTCTCATCATGCTATTCTGAACTTGCTGGAACTGCAATCACAAAAAAAGGGAGAGTCATCAAAGTCTTTGCTGATGACTTGGAGTCAACAGCCGCTTCTTGTGCTGTAGCCTAAGGAGGTGCTTACTCAGGGAGGGTGAAAGGAATGCTTTGCAGAAAGCAGTGCCAGAGAAGGGAACTGCATCTGTTCACCTCCTCCTCCAAGACAGAGCTCAGCCTGTCAGGAAGGGTGGTGGGATGGGAACTCCAACAGAGGCACCAAGGTATGTGACCACGAGACAGTTACAGCAGCCCTGCATCTAACACAGAAGCAGGAACAAGACTGTGGGGAAGGTGTACTGAAAGTGCCCTACAGACCTGCAGCGCAAGGAATCCTATGCCCAGGGTCCATTTATCATGCTCCCAATGAATCCTCTGCAACAGAAGGGATAGCTACAGGCTGGACCCCTTCAGCCATCACCACAAATATGGAGGAAAGCAAGGTTTCTCTCAATACACAAGGTCAAACTTTGCCATCTCTGTGGCAGTCGGAGTCCCACGGAGTTGGATGGAGGCCGCAGTTTGCTGTGTGAGGCAGCATCACACCCCTCTTACCTGCCTGTGATAGTCCCTCTCTTTCATGAACTTGTCCACCACTTTCTCCACCTGCCGGTCGCACTCCACTTGCAGGTGCTTGATGAGGGTGTACAGCCTCCCTGGCCCATAGTAGGTCTCCACAATGGGCTGGTGGGTCTCCACAATGCGAGCAATCCCTGCAGGGAGAGGGCAAGCACAAGAGAGACTCAAGCAGGAGTCCCCATCCAGTCTGGACCCAGAGCAGAGCTGCACAGGTCCACAGACAGGACCTAACAAGGGATCATTCAATCCCCAGATAAAACAGTTTAGACCATCCAGCCACTTTCTAGTGCCTCACTGAGGGCCTGCCATTACCACCCCTCATTCCATGGCATCTTCTCTCTGCATATGACACCTTTCATCCTCTCTGCTGTTTACTGCAAGGCTGCAGTGCAAATCTCCTGGAGCAGAAGCCATCTCTCCTCCTAAAGAGAGCTCCTGCCATGCGATGTGTTTCAGCTGCCCTCCTACCCAGCAAGATACAAGGTATGAAGCTTCCACAGGAAAAAGCCACATGAGCTAAACCTGGCAGGGAACATAACTGCCACCCAAACCCAGTCTCAGCTTTCAGCACCTGCCAGGTTACAGGAGAAGGGCAGTGCTAGGAAAATCAGCCTAGGGAAAGCTCTGCTCTTATCTGTCACACATATGCCCACGAGAACAAGCATTAGTGAAGGCAAGACCTCCTTGGAGAAAAAGCTCATCTCCAGGGAGGTATCTCTACAATATTGCTTTCTTCTCACAAACTCTCTACTCCAAGAGTTAGCAACGTTCCCCCTCTTTTGGTGCTACTGCCAAGAAAGCCTCGGCGGCTCTAAGGACCTTCAATAGCAACAAGGGTGCCAGGCTGGGAGAGTGACTTGCAGTGGTGCAGCCTGGAGTTACAGCAAACTTAATAGAGAAGGTGGTTTATCACCATGGGGTCTCAATTACTGTCTTTGGCAGCACTCCCACAGAGACTTCACATTCCCTTCCTCTACTCCAAGAGTTAGCAACGCTCCCCCTCTTTTGGTGCTACTGCCAAGAAAGCCTCGGCGGCTCTAAGGACCTTCAATAGCAACAAGGGTGCCAGGCTGGGAGAGTGACTTGCAGTGGTGCAGCCTGGAGTTACAGCAAACTTAATAGAGAAGATGGTTTATCACCATGGGGTCTCAATTACTGTCTTTGGCAGCACTCCCACAGAGACTTCACATTCCCTTCTCTCCCTTCCCTCCTCCTTGAAGAGCCAGGCCTGGAGGCATCAACAGCTGCTCAGTCTTAAGAGATCCAATTTATTTGTCTGGAGCTGCATGTCTGAAGAAACCTTCAGGGAATACCCATTTGTTTTGAGGATGTAGAGAACAGGAAGAGGTGATTCCTGGAGGAAGCCAACAAATCCTTTGCAAATGCACTTTGTGCCTGCACAAGCTGTATGTAGGAAAGCTTGCTTATTGTAATGCCCTCTCCTAGCTGGGAAAAAGTCTGTTAGTTGTGTCCCTGTCCCTCTAGCGTGACACTCCCATAGCTCAAAGGGGAAGGAAGCATTTTGTGATCTCCTGGAGCTAAAATTAAAAGCATTTAAATTGATGGACACTCTCCTCATGGACTATTTTCAATTGGTCAGCAAAGAGAAAAGGAAGATTACCTTCGAAGAGGAGTGTCAGGGTGTCTGCAAAGATGACAGCAGCTCGACGGTCACTCATGTCTGTCCCCATCACTAACTGCAGATTTTCTTCTGCTTTGTTGGCCACCTGCATGACAACAGGACCAGTCAGCTGGTAACACTCAAAGATATTCTTCATCCTATAGGGTGGTCCTCTGTCCCTTGCCCTATAGAGATTTTGCTGGCCTTCCCATTGCAAGAGCTATTGCTGTTGTTCCTCCTTTGAACAGGGATCCTTTCCTCTCTTGTGGAAAACTCAAGGATCAAGGCAAGGCAGAAACTTGTTCTTCTCTTTCCAGGCTCCCTTGTATGAGCTTTAAGCAAGCACAAAGAGGAAGACAGAGGAGAAGCCAGCCAGCCAGCAGGATCTCTATTCAGACACCACAAAGCCCATCCCAGGATGCAAAATGCAAGGAGAGAAATGAACCAGTGCTGGTTTCTAAGATTAACAGGGCAGAGCCAAGATCTCCTTCCACAACATCTGCTGACAGAGACTGGGTTTTGCTTTCCCCTAGGAGACCAGACAGGTCACACTATGTTTCACTGAACCTGTTACCTGCTTGCAGAGGTACTCTGAGAACTTGCTCAGCCCCTCTTCATGTAAGCCTAGCAGAGGAAAGATCTTGAAGAACCGTTCCACCTGGGGCAGGTCTCCCTGCTTCATAGCTGTGTCAAATTTCTCTGTGACAATCGTCTTCAGGCGCTGCTCTGCTTCCTGCAGGAGCTTCAGGTTGGCATCAATTATGCCCCCTGGTCGAAAGGACAGAAAAGAAAGGGAAAAGTAACAGCACAATGTTAGTACTGTATCAAGGGCTACTTTTTTTCCCAGGACACTGTGCAGGCCTAGGGTGAGAAGGCAGAAAACACACTGGAATTCGCCTACAGGCAAAGAAAGATAGGTACACGTGTGACATACACACAGCTGATGTCGTGGTCTTGCACGGAGGATGTGAACACATCAACCGGGACATTTCTTTTAGAGATCAGGCAATTTACTCCTTCATTTCCAGTTGCTCTGCTTGGTAGCACACCGTAACACTGCAGCATTTCTCCCTGACAGAGCCTTCTCCCTCACTTCTTTTGTCATGAACATTTTGTCCTTCACCTAGTTAGCATGTGAAATATTATTAAAGCTGTGTGCCAGGAACTCTCCTTCCAATTAATGATAATTCAAACCTAGTAACACTTCAAAAACATTAATCTCTGTGTTACTCTATAACATACTAATATCTTTGGCTAGCATTAGATCTACTGCTTTGTCTACTGGGCTGAGGCTATCTGCCATGGGAAATCATGCAGCCTCTAGTTATCTACTGGAAAGGTGACTTATTAGCTTCTCCTCACAAACAGTACTTACCTTCCTTGCCCTGACGACTGAGCTCAATCACTGATTTGTCCAGAGACAGATAGCGATGGATATGAGCTGCTGCTTGTTCATAATCTTCATTTCGCAGGGCTGTTTGAACTCCATCCATGCAGAACTTCAGGTCAAGGATGTCGTCAGCTCTCTGAATGGCCTGATAGAGTCGATTCTGCAAGAAAGGCAACACGTATGGCTTCCTGCTGCATGCTGGACCAGGGCAAGAGAATTAAGAGGAGAAGAAGGGGGCGGGAGGGCAGGGAGGGAGAAACAGACTGAAGTGATACTTCTCTACACAATAAACAACTATTTAAGCAGAAGCCCCAAACTACTTAAAAAGTCATAAGACCAATGGCTCCGAAAGAGGAACAGCATTTGTTGAAACTCACATTGAACTCAGAGGCTGTACTCTGCTTTAACAAACAGGCAGAGACCGGAGATACTACCGCACATTATCTGTTTTGATTTGAGCGGTTGTGCTGAGCGCTGGGACTTGACGCCTCTTAGCCTATCTCTGTACAAAGAATATAACAGCCCAGATTCCTGACTGGTCTTGGGTGACAATGACCATCTCCACTGTCCTCTGCGCTACAGTAGTTGACGAAAGAGTGCTAATGAAGACTAGCCTCACCTTATTCACATATTCAGAAGGGCATGCTGGAGAACCAGCCACTACATGGAATAGCATATGCATTATTTACTCTTGTACCCTGCAATATCCAGGAGCCCAGCAAGATACCATTACCTAGCAACACTAGATACTGCTAAAATAAAGAACAGTTTCCAGCCCACCTGCCCACTAAGGAAAAGACCAGATTTCTCCATTGTGCTGTGAGCATATGAGCAGATAGAATATGGCTTGGCGGTGACAAGTCCCAAACACCCCCTCAGTCCAGTTACCTTGGCAAGGTCAAGCTGGCGGACTTTACTGCTGACATTCTCAGCCAGGTTACAGGTGAATGTGATCATTCCCGCCAACTGCTGGGCATCCCCCTCAATAAGCTGCAAATTAGGGCTGGAAACACAAGCAAATTGAACATGAGATGTAAACATTAATTAGTTGAATGGTCTGCAACAGCAGGATGGTTCTTCCTCCAAACCCAAATGCTCCTGTCAGCAACAGTATCTCTCATTTCATGCCCCTCCTACAGAGGCAAAGTATCAAAATCAAACAGACTGCTTTGGAAGAGGCTGCACAGACAGACTAATGACTGTCTTGCTACTAGACAGGACACTGAGGCTTTATGATACTCCCCACTTCTGAAGTGGAAGGTGAAGTCTGCAAAGTTGTGCTCCAAGCTTCTACTAGACATGAGGCTGCTTCAGATGATTTTCCAGGCTGCCTGCACAAGCTCACCACAAAGAGGCAGTAATCTGTCCACACCTGTAAACAGCAGACATCTGATCCAAGCATTCATGCTGAAACCTGACAATCTCTGGTGTGAGACCCTCAAAGAACTGCTCAGCCTACGCCAAAATGGGTCAGTCTGTGTGAGGGCACAGCAGTTCCCTCTGTTAGTGTTGCTGAAAAGAACTGGGCACCTGGGGCTAAGGATCTAACTACTGTTCCCCACCACAAACTGATTTAAAGTTTGACATTTTCTCAGAGTGAACGTGCTTCCCTCACAACACTAAAGGGAATTTTTATGTGTGCAGTAAGCAGGGAGGTACTGAACAGCGCGCAGAAGCCCAAAGAAGGGGAGAGGGTGGGGATCACTAACCCCATGCGATGAAGTGCAACCATCTTGTTCTCTATAGTGCTTTGCTGTTCCAGGAGGGCATCCAGCTCTTCCTGCACGACTTTCTGAAAGAAAAGGATGAAGGAAGTGTTGTGTGGCTTCAGCTCTCCTCCAAGCCAGCAACTTATGGCAGATCCTACACCCAAGTCAAGAACGTGCAGCTAGGAAGGCATTAGCGCTTCCGAGAGCTCATACGACAAATAAATCCTTCCTAAGCTCTCATTTTAATCATGTAAATTTTTATATTTTTTTGCCGTTTGAAAGCATCAGTTATGCAAAACTCATCACACAATTTTTAAGTCAGATAACCCACAAACTCCTCCCCTGGCCGAGCTCTCAATGCAGGAGGACCCTGAATCTACAGACTGCTCACGATTCGGGGACACCAGTTCCGCGGAGGCGGCACCGTCCCCCGCACCGGGCCCGGTGGAACGGTCGAGCCCGTATTTACTCTTCCTGCAAAGGATCCGGACGACTACGGAAGCCGTTGACAGCGAGGCACACGCTCTCCTTGTCACCACAGCAGCGGGCCGGAGGGGGCTGGAGCAGCCAACACCTCCGGGGAGCCGCGTCCCGGACCGCCCCGCCCGCCCCGTCGCAGCCGATGGCCGCCGGGGGCCCCGCGGGGCTCGCCCCCCGCGCACACCTCCTCCTCACACAGCCGGCAGTAGGCGGCCTCCAGGTCCACCAGGTCGGTGAGTGACTGAATCCGCTCCATGGAGAGGGCGGAGGCGGCCGGGCCACAGCCCTCTCCCCCCAGCACCCTCAGGCCCGGCGCCGTGGCCGCCGCCATCTTGGGGTGCAGCTGACGCAGTCGATACCGCCGTGAGGCCCGTCGGGCCTGCCGTTGGCGATGCCTGAATGTTTGCGGCCGTTCGGTTCCGCCTGGCAGCGCGGGATACTTACCCTCCCCCGGCGCCTTACGCTATAAGACAGTTGAGAGGGTTTTTTTCGGAGGCTCTTGGTACGGGGAGCGGCTGCCGCCGCCCCGTGATCATTCAGGCGCCGCTTTGGGCAGCCTCTCCCCCCACACAGCGCGCGCGCGCGCCGGGCCCCGCGGAAAGCCCAGGCGAGGAGGCGCGGGAGGACAGCGCGCAGGCGCGGGTCTCATGGCGGAAGGGGCCGGCGGCGCGCCCGCCTAGGCAGGAGTAGCATCCGCCGCCATCCGCCTCCATAGGTACGGTAAGGGCGGCCTGGCCGTGCCGTGCCGGCCCAGCGGCGGCCCCTTGGCTGGGGAGCCGCGGTGTGGGCCGCCATTTTGGAGGGGAAAGCGGCCGCAGGCCCTCGGGGCCTAGGCTCTGGGGAGCGGCCGGGCCAGGCGTTGATCCGTGGCAGTTCCCGGAGGTTGCGGCCTTGTTCCCCGCAGGGCGTGGGGAGTCCGCCTGGCGTGCGGGGCGGTGCTGGGCGACGGGCCCTGGGAGCGGCTGGGCAAGGCTCGGGGCGGCTGAGGGCCGGTTCCCCTGGCCTGCGGCCTGCAGCACCCGGCGGAACGAGCGCGGCGGCCTGTGTGGAGCTGGGGTTCCCTCCCGCCTCCGCCCCGGGGAAGGGAATCGACTCCGGCGCTCGCTCTAAGCTGTTGTGGGTAGCTCGGCTGGTGTGAAACGAAACGGCGAGATCAGTGACGTGTAACGGCGTAGGGCACCTCTAGGGAGATTACCTAACTTTGTTTGGTTTCTGAACAATTAAAACAGCGAGGAGAGTAATTGGGTGGAAGTCTTGAGCAGTTATGCGGCAGTAAGGAGCTCAGCTGTCGCTTGGCAGCCTAGTTGTCTTTGGGAGAGCCTTTTGCTTCCTAATATTAATAAATACCAAATAACTTCGACTGGGCAGCAGTCAGTCTTCTAATGTAAAGTGATACATGTGGACAAACAAGAGGGCAGTGATCTCTCTGTGCCGTATGGAAGGTTTTGGTTTTGCAAAGTATTTTTGTTCTACTTGTTGCAGACTCAGTGGAGCTACAGTAAGGTGAAAGTGAGCCCGTTGCCAAGATGTTTCTCTACAACCTGACGTTGCAGCGTGCCACTGGCATTAGCTATGCTATCCATGGCAATTTCTCAGGTAATTTTCCCTCCCTTTGCACTTCTTGGCTTGAGCTCTTTCAGGTAGTAGAGGAAAAAATGTATTTGTCCTTTATTTGGTTTGGTTGTTGAAGCCTGTGTGTTTCAGCATAGTATTAGTGTTTTGCTTGTATGTTATTGTTTGCTCTTGAGCATGTTACTTGAGTTACTGTAACTTGTGTAAAGATCAAGAGAACTTTGGCTTGATTAGCTATAGGTTTAATTTATTATTTTGTCCAGTTTCCTGGTCTGTTAAAAGATGCTCAAACAACAGTGGCACTTACTGTGGTGAGTAAGTTGCTTTGAATTTCTCCACAGTAATCATAAAACTTTGGCGTTTAGGAGTCATGAAGTTTTATTTTTCTTATAGTGCTTCTTGAAGTTGCATGTTCTGCTGTGTTGTTGCTAACTTCGTGCTTTGGCTTCTTTAGGAACCAAACAACAAGAAATCGTTGTTTCCCGGGGCAAGATCCTGGAGTTACTCCGTCCCGATCCCAACACAGGGAAGGTTCACACCCTGCTAACCGTGGAAGTGTTTGGAGTTATTCGCTCCCTCATGGCCTTTAGGCTGACAGGTGGGACCAAGGACTATATCGTTGTGGGCAGTGATTCGGGACGCATTGTTATTCTGGAGTACCAGCCCTCAAAGAACGTGTTTGAGAAGATTCATCAGGAAACCTTTGGCAAGAGTGGATGTCGCAGAATCGTTCCAGGCCAGTACTTGGCTGTAGACCCAAAGGGCCGTGCTGTCATGATCAGTAAGTCAGTCTGTTGGCTTGTTTTCTCCTTTTTTTTTTTTTTTTTTTCCCTTCTGTCTTGCAGATATTTATTTTGGAGCAAGTTTCTGCCAGGTGTAATTGGAAGTGTGTCTCAGGCAGTTTCTTAGGTTATGAAGCATGTGAAGGAGAATGCAGGCATTCAGAATAGTTTCTTGACACTGATGGAATTGCACACATTAATTTTAACGCTGAGCCAAAACAATTTGGAAAGAGGCCAGCTTGCTTAGCGGTGTGCAGAGCCCTGAAGTGTGATGTCCGGGAGAGAAACAGGGATTGCAGGCGTCGGTGCTACGGCATAGTCAGTCAGCTCCAATAGCCTGAAATGATGTTATGAATTCATGTCTCTTCTCTGAGATGTATTGTGGAGACAATTAGATGCATTTCTGATCAGGCTTCACAGGTAGAAGGACACTTGGGTGATTTTTTTTTTTTTTTTTTTTTTTAAAAGTCAGATTTACCATGAGGTGTCTCAGTTACTTGGTACATGAACTCAGTTTAAAGTCAGCTTTGTGTGATGCTGCTTTCCTGAATGCTGAGAGGGAGGACTTGCAATGATAGGTAGTTTAACAGTGGTCCTTTATATCAGGAATAACAATAAATAATACTGTTTCCTTTTTAACAAGTCTTGTTTTCATGGGTGAGGAGGTAGCACAGTCGTAACTGTACCATTCACGTTGATAGTCAAGACTGGTAAGTGTTTGTTGTGTTGTGGATGCTGTGTATCAGGCAAGAATATTTATTTTTTTTTAGGTAAAATATTTCTAAGGAAAGGCCTTATTGCCAAATGGCTTTAAATGATGGAACATCTGATTGCTTTTTTCAATTTGTTTTTGATTCCCTGGAGTCTGTCATCTCTTGTGTGGTGGAATGACCGAGTAGATTGAACATTGGCCTAAATGGCCATAGCCTGAAGGGTCAGTCTTCGGCTTTGAAGAGCTGGAGTTGTCATTTGTGCTTGCGGCCCGACGTTAAAAATGAGACATTCGAAGTTAATTGGTGGCACGGAGATAAATACCAACAGTGAACTTCAGCAGCAGAAGTTACACTGATGTTCTTTTGTAAAGTTTTATACTGATCTTGGAATGCAGGGATGATCAGACTTGATCACTGGGTAATGTGCTTCAGGTGCTGTTGTCATTTCCTTGCAGGTGCTATTGAAAAGCAGAAGCTGGTGTATATCTTGAACAGAGATGCTGCTGCTCGTCTCACCATTTCCTCCCCGCTGGAAGCCCACAAGGCTAATACCTTGGTCTACCACGTGGTGGGAGTTGATGTGGGATTTGAAAACCCAATGTTTGCTTGTCTGGAAATGGATTATGAGGTGAGAAGAACTTGATCTCCCTTTGCTGTCTTTTGAGCTTTGTTGCCCTTTTCTGTTCTTAATCTGTCTGTGGGGGTGGGGAACGTTGGCTGCGTTTACTGTCTGAGACAATTTTCATTTGTCACGAGCTTACTTGGCTTTTTGTTTTGCCTTCAGTCAGAATAGGCAAGTCTCTTCTGTCTTGGTGATGCTTCTTAAATTCTTGCTGTTCAACTGCAAATGTGCATATTTTCTTCCTCTCGACCTTTTTTTGTGCATCTTCCAGCAAGTCGTCTTCTCGACTTTGTTCTAATGTTATTCAAAACCGTTTCCCCATATGTCAGCTTTGCTCTTCCTTTAATACCTTTCTTGAAAGACATCTTCATGTGTTGTGTTTTAGGAAGCAGACAATGATCCAACGGGGGAAGCAGCAGCCAACACGCAACAGACACTGACATTTTATGAACTGGACTTAGGTTTGAACCACGTTGTTAGGAAATACAGTGAGCCCTTGGAAGAGCATGGCAACTTCCTTATAACAGGTACTGCCCACCTGGCCACTAAGTCATTTTCCCATGGATCTACTTGGTTCCCATTCCCCAGGGAAACAGAATCAATATGCCTTACATCTTAGTTGTTTTGATGGTAGTCTGAGCCATTAGTATAAATTAATTGATTTTGGAGTCAGGTAGTGAGTGGTGGTTCACACATTGAAATGTGCAAGAACTCATAGATACAGCTACGGTTTGAAAGTGTTCGTCATGTCTTTTCTTTTAGATGTATTCTGGATATTCTCTGGATTCCGAAGCTAAGAGATACTGACTGAAATAAGCTGGTAGCAGATGCAAAAGCATGTATGTTTAGGTAATGCATAGGTGCTGTTGGACTCTCTTGCATGGGATTCCATCAGCTAATACGCATTCAAAAAGCGGTAGGTGAATCCATGGACTAAAAGCCCACTTACAGGGATGACCTGGGAAACCACTGAACTGCTGCAGATTCCTCTCCAAGCACAAAGAAAGCTAAGCTAGGAGAGCATCCTTGTGTGCCTGCCCTGTTGCATCTTCCGTAGGCAGCTGTCAGACACCAAATACTGGGCTGGATCTGACCGCTACTACTATTTTGATGATCTTTTGTTACGCTGGGATCTCAGTAGAAGCATTTTAAAAAACATACTCTAAAAATGGAAGATATCAACCAGACGGTTTTCTGACATTTTTTTGACAGCAAGCATGCCAGTAACCCAAGGGTTGTGTTTAACTGATGAGTTGCTAATGTGGTGTTTTGGGCATGTCGTGGCTTTCTAGACAAGAATAAGCTAGGAAGGCTAAAACATAAACAATTTGTCTGGAGGTGCATCCTTACTTTTTCTCCTTCCTGGTCCCCTAGTTCCATCTGCCCTGTTCTCATGCTGACCCAGGCAGCTGTACTGGGTTCTTTTGTCTTCCCCTTCAGTAAGAGTAGATTTGTATATGTAGGGTGATAAAGAGCTCTGGAAACTATGTTGCTTTAAAGAAAACCAAAAGAAACATTCTGCAGGCAGTAAGTCAGATCTCTGGTGAGGGCTTTTCTCATAATACTTCTTTTTTGTGTTTCAGTTCCTGGTGGTTCTGATGGACCTAGCGGGGTGCTGATCTGTTCTGAAAACTATATTACGTATAAAAACTTTGGTGACCAGCCTGATATCAGATGCCCAATTCCCAGGAGACGGGTGAGAATTTTGGGATTCCTACCCTTTTTTTAAGGTGATCTTTGTCAGTGCTAAATGAACAGTGCTAAATGAATGCTTGGTATTTGCCTTTCATGGTTAAAGGCATCAGGGAGATTTTAAAGTAAGAAAAAAGGAGTTAAAAGTGTGTTGGCCTGTCATCTACCTTACTGGCTGCATGTTACCTGTGAGGGAAGACAAGAGGTAGGCATAGCCTGAAGTGATGAGCTTGGTTCATGTCTCTTCTCTGAGAATTATGCTGGAGATACTCCATAGGCTCTGATCAGGCACCACGGTGGCAGCGCTGTCAGTGTAAGATAGGATTACTTGAGATGGTGAGTCATGAGTGCTACCGTGTACACAGGTGAATTCGACAGCTGCTGTGTAGCATCTAAGGCTCCTTTTGGTATTGCAAATCATTGTGTGTTTTGATAGGGCTTTGAACACCTGCCAAGGTTCAGGTGCTTAAAAACAGCTGTGTGTGGATTGCAGCCCCTTCCTCTGTGTTTGGCTTTGATATGTGAGAGAGTTGTCTGGGGAGGAGGGCAAAAAAGGTAAGAAGGGTGATGCTTAGGCACAGTGTCTTAGAAATGTACTTCCTTCTGGGGCAGAGATGTACCAAGGGTAACTACAGGTGTAATGAAGGGGATGTGCTTTGTCTTAAAAGCTTCCTTGCATACTGTGAGCTCTTAAGGCACCTGTGGAATGGAAATACTTCAGTCAGTGAAATCACATCCATACTTGCCAGGTAATTCCACCAATGACCTCCACTTTCTTTCTTGACAGAATGACTTGGATGACCCAGAGAGAGGTATGATTTTTGTCTGCTCTGCAACACATAAAACCAAGTCCATGTTCTTCTTCCTGGCCCAGACAGAGCAGGGAGACATCTTCAAGATTACTCTGGAGACTGATGAAGACATGGTAAGCATCACGTGAAGAACAACAAAAGCATTCATTGAGAAGAGTCCTTAGTCAAGTATTTCAGTTCTCTAAAGTGACAAGTATTTAATATTGTGGTTTTAGCTGTGTAATGGCCTGTGTTTTATGTGACTTGTAATACAGTTATCCCTGCAGTTGTAACTGCTGTTTACTCATATAGAGACACAGCACAAGGTTTGCAAGATCCTGCAATTATGCTGCAGAGTCACTTGGGCATATTTTATTTTAGAAGTTCTGCAGGCGGTCCTTTCTTCAAAAGATGTATTGTAAAGTGCGGTTGATGAACCTGCTAGAGGGTATTCCAGAAACTAATTCTGGGGAATTTAGTTTCTCTTTATCACAGTAGGTGCTCTCTATTTCATCTCTTAATTGAATATTTACATGCTATGATCAATCTTTTTCCAAATTGATGTAGATAGCTTGGTACAGCTGATCCATGTGTTGAAATAATGAGCTTGAAGTGGCTTGCTGCTTCTTGTCCTATTACTTTGCAATGAAAAGATCTCTGCTGCAGTGAGTCAGTGGGTTTTTTTGAGTAAATGTTGAATGTCAGTTTCTCTTTCATCTACACATGTCAAATTTGGTACAAGGGATGATTATGTAGTATCTAAGTATCTTAAGATTGTTCTTGGAAGTTTTCACCAGCAGCTATTGTGACCATATCAA
>VYZV01034291.1:18315-30444 GCA_013401275.1 Pandion haliaetus
CTGCGCGCTCCGCCGCCCCCGGGCCGGGGCCGGGGCCGTCGGGGCTGTCCGGGAGGAGCCCTCCCGGCCGAGGCAGGCGTCGGCGGGGCGCCGGTGAGAGACGGGTCAAGCGCTCTCTCCGTCCAGGCCACCCGCCGCCGCCCCGCTGCCTCGGTGCGAGCAGCGCCCGCTTTCTGTCATCGGTGCTCGCCCCCCGCCCGGCGCAAGCTGCCGTACCGTCGGCTTCCACGGAGCTGCTCCGTACTGGCACTGGCATCGCCGGGGAGGCGGATCGCGGTAGTAGGACGCCTGGGTGGGTTCTGAGAGGCCCGTAGAGTCGATGCCGTCGGTGACGCCGCGCTTTTGTAATTAGCGGCAGCGCTCGGTCTTCCCCTGCGCTGGGTAAGGCGCTCGGGGCGATTTTGTTTCATCGTGCCATATTTTGTGCTCACGTTCCCAATTTCCTCGTGGCTTGCAAACAAAGATGTCGTTATGTAGTGCAGTCTGCTCTGTGTGTTTTTAAAAAAACTTCAAACTCGGGGCATTAAGGATGCTTAATATTATCTCCAGAGGTTACCGTAACACTGCACGAATCCTTCACATATACTGGTATTTAGCTCTCCTAGGATTTATTGGAGCAGAGCGATGGCTTCCTTCCACCTAAATCGCTAGTCACGGCAGGAAGAGAAGGTATTGCGCCATTTGTCTGTAGAAAACTAGCTCTCATTTACGTGGTAGATGTGGTGCAAGAACAACATCCGGAAGAGATGCCCAAGAGCACTGTCCGAGGCAGGTGGGGTTCAGCTAGTGCACAAGTTCATGTGAAAGCCCGACAAGAAATTGCGAGGAATCAGGGTAATCTTGCAGCACACGAGGTCACGTGCAAGAGACCACTGAACGTTCTTACCACCAGGCATCCCTGCCACCTGATCTGTGCTGTTCAACTTTTCTATGTCAGTTTGACCGTTACATGGGTCAAGTATCATTCGTCAGTGTTTATGTAATCCAAGAGCAGTGTAAAGGACCTATTCACAACACTAAGGGCTATTCACTCACAGCATGACAACATTCACAGGGCAGAAGGGGGTTTGTACTGGTCTAAATGAGAAGTGGGACTGGGTTCCTCACCTATCCTCGCAAATGTTCTTCCTCAAAACCACATCCCAACCAGCATGTCAGCAGTCACAGCAAAACTCTTCCCTTTACTGCTTTCTAAGACAGGGCCCTGTGCAAGAACATTGCTCCCAAACTGACCCTAAAGACACATGCCTAATTCGGCTAGACTAGGTAAAAGTGAGCACGAAACTTGTCGAGCAGCAGCACTGTTGCTCTCAGCTGTTTGATCCAAGTTCACCTTTTCACCTTCTCCTTTGCCCATGTCAAAACGCTCATGCAGATAAACTAACCACAGATGGGAGAGTCAGCCTGATGTCACGGACATGTTTGAGTGAGGGAATCATCCCAAAATACACCTATTTGCCCCAAACAACACATGTTCTTTTGCTGCCGCGCCAGACACTGTTGCAGGCTTTCTACTGAAGGTGCTGCAGGTTCCTCATCTGACATTCGTTCTATCCCCAGTCCTGGCAGAGTTGATGCAATTTTGGTACCAAGATGTCCCTCACCTGTCTGTGCTGAGCTTTTACTTTCAGCTCCCCAGATACGGGACTTCCGGAGCCTACGTCAACCCAGCCTTGCCACACGCCACTTCTCAGTGGTGATGGCCGATGGCTATTCCGTCTCTCCTCCTGCCCGAGGGTCTCATCCACAGTACAGCAGCCACTGCTCCATTTGCTGCCTGTTGAGAGAACGAACTGGTTTTAGAAGCCACATTCTTAATGAATTGATTAAAACCACTGCTGTGGCTCTGGAAGAAAACAATCGCATTCTCGTTCAAAAGCACAGGCTGATGGCATCCCTTTTATTTACGTGCCTCCAATGCCACAGCCACTGGAGAGATCCTTCATGCTTCTGAGCAGCAAAGGCAAAAAAAAAAAAAAAAAAAAAAAAAAAAGAAAAGAAAATTTTTGCAACCCTAAGGATGAAGGGCAGGAACAGGAGAAGGTCCAGCCAGGTGCCACAGCTGGTAAGAGAACATGAGCAGGCAGGTCTGCTGCCTGCCAAAGGGAGCAGACAGGTTGGGGGGCAAGAGATGGCTGTTGCTGCGAGGAGCCATCACCATCAGCAGTAGTCGTAGTAATACCAGCTACTGCTCACCCAGCTTCTAGTGCTCAGGAACAGCTAAATTGGCTGCGACTATGGCTGTCGGACCAACCACACTTGTTTGCTTCCTTCTTTGCTCAAGCCCCAGCGTCAGCCGTCCCTTCAGTGACCACAGGAGAGAACACAGCGAAGCAGCCTGTGCTCTCACCAGCCTCCGTCCCACCCGCCATCCATGTGCTAGAGAGCTCTGCAAACAGTGAGCAGATGAAGGGGACATTTAAGAGCCCCATTCCTTGTCATCGAGGACGACTTTTTGTTCCACCTGGGCACGGAGAGTGGGTTATATTATTAATGCCGGCAGGCAGTTGTGGCCATCGTATATGATGATTTTTCCCTGTGAACATGTTTGAGACATTAAACTCATGTTTATTCCACGTTCAATTAAACAAAACTGCCTGCTCAGAACTTACAAGGATTAACTCTTACACCATTTAGCACAGTTTGTCCACTTGGGATGGTGGGAGAAGGCACTCTACTCCTTCCCAGGGTAACAACAATAGAGAGGACGAAAGCAATTCCTGCTGTGCATTCATCTATCAGCATCCTTTGGGCTTTAGACAAAACAGAAACCACAAATCTCCTCTCCTCTGTGAGCTTACACATAAATTGTTGTTGAAATGTAAAGATACTACTTTACTTTGTACTAATTTAACCCAACAGCGTTCAAAAGGGCGAGTTTTGGTGATGAATACCTACTGCTGTGTATCTGCGCTGTTCCCTCCTACCTTCTCTGGGTGCAAGATGTTTTGCATTCATTAAACTCTTTTGTGAAGTCTTTCCACGGCGCAGCTTCTGACAGCGTATTCATCTCTCTGCTCATTTACAGCTGCATGTTAAGCTCGCTGCTTCATTTGCCAGCAGACCTCATTATTTGCCTCGCTCAGTTCAGGACCATTCCTCCGTTTCTTGGAAACCTCTCTTACTATCCTTACAATCCTTTTCTCCGAGGTAAACATTAGCTCCAGTTGAATGCAAGCCACCAACTGAGAGTATGTTGTTCACTCTCTTAAGAACAGGGTTTCGGTCGTGTGATACTGGGTGTTCCTTTTTCTTTTTTCATCTTAATTTTAAAACATCTTTCAGTTCGGTTCAGTGGCTCCATGATGCCATTCAGTGATCCACCTGGAACTGGCAGCTTCTTTTCCAAGCATGACTTGATTCTTTTGGAGGGAGATACAAAGTCTGTACCAAACAGACACGCCGTGAAAGTTGTTCTGTGCTCAGCGGCTGCCGCTTCAGAACACCCAAAGGCCGCACGAATCCTGGAGCACACATTAATCTATGCTCAATGACCCAAAGAGGGAGAAGCCTGATGAGTTACCAAGTAGTTTTTATGCCTGCGGAGGGTCCTGTGCATGCCCTCCACAAACTATCCTCCACTTCCTACAGAACATCAGACAGCTTGCTCTTATACAAGCAAAGCAGTCAAGGAAAAACTATGCCAGCAGAGATCACGCACAACCCCTCTTCCTTCAGAAGGGCCATGCACATCCTGCACTGCTGTGTTTCAGTGGGAGACGGTGGGCATGGCCGCAGAGAGCTCCTCAGAACAAACTGTACAGGCTTGCAATAGCGGTACAGCTTAGTTGCCCTTGACACAAAAGGGTTGCCTTGCCAATATTTTAAGAAAACCTCAGAAACTGTATTCTCTTCTGAAGACAGATGGGGGGGCTCTCAAATGAAGTCACCTTCTTTTTTCTTTTCCAATTTAGCAGAATTGACTTCAGTTTGTCCCCTGCTGAGCTCCGCAACAAAGAAGGTGGGGTGGCATGGCAGCAGGTGAGGAAAACCCAGGGCAGTGTAGGTTACAGAAGAACAATTGCCAAGCCTATCTCAAGTCAGTTTGCACAATTTTGAAGTCAGTGATGCTGTCACATACTGGACAACTTTCCTTTCCATAGCATGGAAAAGACTAAAGCTTCCCAGTGCCCACAATGAAATGCTGCTTATTTCTTGCTCCTTAGGAGGAATAAGTGGTCTAGCTTAATCTGTCATTTTTGACCACCCCAACCTGGCAGTAATACAGAAAGAACTCAACATCCTTCTTTTCCTACTCCACATTGAAGTGACAAATTAATTACTGTCCATGCACTACAGTCTTTCAAAAGGAAAAACACAAAAAGCCTTTGTCCTGTTTGGGAGAATGAGATTCAAGGGTGTAGGGGTCAGGGCAGGGGGGGGTGTGTGTGTGTGGCGATAGGGTTGGGGTGCCACTCCTTACTAGTTAATTATTAAGCGGAAAGTTTAGGTTAAAGAAAGCACTCAATTTATGGAAAAGTTGAGATTTTACCCATTTGGTGCCAGTGTGTAGCTCTCATTGAAAGAGTGTTTGACTGAGTCGCCTGTGCTGCACTAGGCCTTAGTACCACAGCTCATTCGGCAAACTCATTGCCAGTGAGATTACACAGCACATAAGCTTTTCAACACTTGGTGCTTTCATAGTTTGGGGGGGAGGGGGAGAGGGGGAGCTGTATACAGACACAGTGACTTTCTAAGGTTCTTTCAAGCTGTACAGGATTTAGTGCCATGGATTCAAGACATTTGTCTGATACAAATTAAATAGCCCAAGAAATTTGGGGTGAGTTCTCAGAAGGGATTAGAGGAGAAACAACCACTCAGCTTATGTGGCTTTCTACAACAGCTTGTTTAGTTACTGCCTCTGAAACCACCGTGTCCCAGTCTGCTGCATCTTCCTATTCTACTTAGGCAGTCTTTTTATTTTAGCAAAAGCTCACTTTCAAAAAGCTACAGTCAGGAACTCTTCCAGAGGAGAAGCGAGATACAAAGATCTCAGCTCATGTCCAGAGAACAAGGTGTCAGCATCTGCATCGCCTCCTCTTGTACACAGGCATGACTCTAGATATTTCCATATGCACAAAACTAGCCCACTGATTTTTCACAGTACTTTTGCAGAAAAAAAAAAAATGGTGGTTGATGCCCAATGCCTGTCAGTGTTTAAGAGGCATTTGGACAATGCCCTTAACAGTGGGCTTTAACTTTTGGTCAGCCCTGAAGTGGTTATGCAGTTGGACTACATGATAGTTGTTAGTTCTCTTCAAACTGAACTATTCCTATTCCTATTCCTATTCCTATTCCTATTCCTATTCCTATTCTATTCCTCAATACTTTTTCCTTGAGAACTAGAAAGCAGTGATTACTTAAGAAGCTATGAGAAAAGCCCTGTACACTTGCTACTGGGCATCAGGCTCATCTCTTTCAAATACACTCTTTCTCCAAGCAAGTTCAATGCCCCAAATATTCCTGTAATCCCTCAGAAAGCTTGATGCAACTCTTCCTTTTACGTAGTATATTCCTCATTCTGTCCAGTGCAGTTAACAAAAAGTCACATTATTGACTACCTTCCTTAGGGCAATGTTGCAGTTTTCTTGGTGCTATCATTCTTTTGCACTAGAATAATTTAAACAGGTGTCAGCTCAACCCTAGACTATTTGTAAGGGTGATGAGTTTGCAAACCAGGGACCAAGATGTTTCTCCAATGGCAAGTTTATGACAGTCTTAGACTTATTTAAAATTAGTTCTGCCAATGACAAAAATTGCAAGCGTTAGAATTATAGAATATCTCAAGTTGGAAGGGACCCATAAGGATCATCGAGTCCAACTCCCTGCTCCTCGCAGGACTACCTAAAACCAAACAATTATGACCAAGATCATCATCAAGACACCCCTTGAACTCTTGACAGGCTCGGTGCCGCGACCGCTTTCCCGGGGAGCCTGTTCCGGTGACCGACCACCCTCTCAGTGAGGAACCTTTTCCTAATGTCCAGTCTCAATTTCCCCTGACTCAGCTTCATCCCATTTCCTCATGTCCTATCGCTGGTTACCGCTGGAGTTACCTAGATGAATACAGGCATTCACCATACAGGCTGAAGCACTCTCTAAATCCCCACTGTCCTTTCTCTTTCCACAATCTACTTTTCCAGATCATTTCTAGAGCCGATGCCAGTTTGCCCTCTTCCCCTGAACTCTTCCCGTACATGTATTCCAGGCACACAAGAGCTTTTGATCGATTGCTAAATCCAAAAGAAACTCTGCTTTCCACAACATCTGTGATACCAGTTGAATAAGAAATTTGCATTTCTGTAAACGCCCAGTCACGGCAATAAGGTCTGTGGCCTATGGTACTGAACACAGTGCAAATACAGAGTAAGAGAGAAAAAAAAAAAAAAAGCAAGTTCAAACAAGGTGAGGTACATTTCAATTATACGTTCTTAATGCTTATACGGTAAGAGGAGCTTACCACGTAAATTACACCGCCCCGGCATCCCTTACACGCCAAATGAGTAGGCGTAAGGAAGGTGGTGGGAGGCTAATACAATGTAAGAACATAAAGGAGTCTCATATATGCCAGTTTGCACACCACCTCCATCTCTGGCCCTTAGTATATCGTCATATGACTTTAATAGCCCAGATAAATCAGTTCCTGAACCTGGATTCACCAAACTCCTACGCTGGCTATGTTAATGGGTGCAATTAAACATTTAAAAGGGCTTTTGAATTTTTACTTAAAAGAAGGAAAAACACAACAACAACAAAAAAACAATCCCAAAAACCCCACACCCAAAACACCACCAGAAACAAAACCCAGTATTTTGCTGCAGAATGAACAGCAGTGGTAACAGCACCAATCCATTTGCATTAAAAATGAGTCGTCAATTCATTGAGACAATAAATTCAACACAGTGAACTACTGTACGAGATAAGGACATGAATTTTTAAAGAAACAAGTATGCGTGTTCTGACAGCTGCTGTCTGCAATTTGTAAGTCTGCACTTGCATGGATGTAACAAAGTACAAAAGGAGTTTGTATCTGCTCCCATCCTTTCCGGCAACAGAGGAAATCTACCCTACTCTTTTCGGGTGCAAGGTGAGGCCATGCTCCTGAAACAATCCATTGGGAAGTATCTTCAAGATGCCCCCTGACAAGTGTGGCAGGCAACTACAACGGACAACATTGCCTGTAGAGCTCTAATAATAGGAAGAGACAGAAATGCCCCCACTATTGACAAACACTCAAAGCAGGACAGTCCCGGCCCGTAGTTCAAACTGTTTTGTAAAACAGGTGAAACTTTCTTTTTAAACAAGCAAAGCCTTCAGTAAAGAGCCAATCTGGTTTTAGAAAAACTGCAATGCTGTCGTGGTACAAACGAAATGGCAGTGATGTATCAGCCTAGTCTGCAGTTGCTGTATCAAACGAAAACCAGAATGCCGCGGCCTCTTCTCAAACCTTACAGGATAATTACTCAGAAAAATTTCACTAATGCCATGCTTTACTGAAAAACCATTCAAGCATTGTGCAGTGACAACCCAATAGTTTTTCTCCCGCTGGTTTGCACTTGATTTGACTCATGTTTCGGTTCAGACGTGCTATTTCCACAATAGCAGTGTGCACGCATTCAGTCGTTTGCTTTCCTGAGCTTTGTAAAGTGACTGCTCAATGTGAGCTTTTCAGTTTGCTTCTGCAGGACAAACTAGTGCTGCCCTCAGAACGAGGACATTTACCTAGCTCCTGCCCTCACCAGACAACCACCCTTTCAGTGGCTGGTCTCTCTCTCCGGCAATGAAAACCCAACACAGTTCAGAGATTTAGTCACTAGAGGGCACTTACAGAATCCAGAAGATTGAGAATGGGCTTGGTATCAGAAGGCTACAGTCCTACAAACAGTTTAAAGAGTCCAAATGACGAGTTTTGCGTTTACTTCCTAATCAGCTCCTGCGACCGACACTTTACGATACAGAACCAGGGAAGTAATTATGTTTCAGAAGATCTTTATCGTCTTCCGGTTTTCCAGCAGTCGAATGAAAGAAGGCTGAGGAAAAAGTCTCCTCTGAGGCAACATGCGTGCTAGGCTACATTGACCATGCACTTCTGGAGAAATGTTGAACAAGTGTTAACTGCAGGCACGTAAGAGATATACCATGCAAGATACTGGTGCCAAGTGTCGCTGTTGGGTGCAGCTTTGGGGAAAGAGGTGCAGGAACACGCAAAGCAGCGTGGCAAACTCACTGAAGTACAGTATTTCATTTCACTGCGATGCCTCAAGTGGACTACACGTCTCACAAGAGACAACGACGTGACTATGTCCCAAAAACCCTGCAGGTTTTTTTTCTGCATGTGACAAACCACAGAAAGGTGACAAGTAGTATGTCGGGAAAGCAGGAGCGACAATCCTGGATGCAGGAACTTGTGGCCTGGGCTACGTATCTTTTAGAACTAAACTCCATTTTCATTTAAAGATAGAGCATAAGTAGAGACTACTGACATCCCTGCTGTCTTGCCTGAACAGCTCAATTCCTTGCTTCTCACATTAATTGTGAGGTGCAGCTTCCAGCCAGTAGGTCCTGTCATTAGGAAGATCTCAGTTTTCTTGGCTACCGGGTGCCTTATTTGTGTGATTCAGTATGCTTCTGATCTTCTAGTGGAGGAGGAAAGCAGAACTCACGTGACCAGTGAGTTCTGGAAAACCTCAAATCACTGCTTTTCTGAAGGCCAAGTGCCGGGCAGCACAAGGAAGGGCCGGGCCACTGCTGCACCGAGGGCTGGCGGGGAAGAGGTAGGTGGTTGGGTGAGGCACCGTGCAGAGGGCAGGCCACAGCACCCGGCTGCAGGCGAGCATGGCGAACGGTGAACCCAGCAGGTCTGTCACACAGCATCGCCCTTGGCAGGAGAGGTGGTGAAGGGTACCAAAGCGCTGCTGCACCAGGCTGCGTTCTCCAGCAGCTGCACTTGGCATGGCTTGGGCTGGCTCAGCAGCAGCCAGACAGAGACAGGGCACTCGGAGCTCACAAAAAACCGGCATGGCACCAAGTGGTACACGGTGGCCACTGCAGGAAGACCGGAGGCGCGCCTGCCTCTTGCTAAGCATTCATGAAAACTTTCGTTTATAAATTGGCTCTGTACCTTGTATAAATTGACTTTGGAAGCCTATGGGAAGTACTGCCCCACTTCCCTGTGTTTACCACAGGGGAAATGAGAAACCACCGGGTCCCCGGGGCTAATTACTTTCTTCAAAACCCAGCATTGCTCTATGTTTCTGACTCAGTGCGGCGTTCAATTTTCTGCTGAGATTGTATCTATATCGCATTACAGGATGAGTTGCAATAGCACCCGGTGTTAATTGCAGTGCACAGACTGCTCCCTTCTCTCCTTTATACCAGTTATCAAGAAAAACCAGAAAGTCTACTTCTGCTGGTTTTAATTTAGCCTCTTCCATCCATACAGAGTGCCTGTCAGACAGGAGAGGCAGGGGCTGTCATCCCCTTTCTGCCTGAAAGTGTCTAGCAACAAGGCAGAGACTATAGGGATGTCTACGTGCCAACCCAAACAATCAGTTACCTTATGGAGATGTTGGGGCGCGGTACGGCCACTCGGCGTAAACAGATGCAGACAGGTGCTTTAATATTCCTGGATGGCCCCAAAACCACTCTGACAGCCTTCTTTTCCTCTCGCAGCCACTGAGGCAGAGAAAAGGGCAGAGATGAAGTAACAGAAGGACACCCTTGTGCCACTCTGGGAGCTTGGCAGCCTCTTTCAGGGCCTCTACCTAAAACACCAAAGCAACCCTCAAAGCACCAGAGTACAACCATGACCAGACTTCTGCAGAGCACAGAAACAGGCAGGAGCTGTGCATCCCAACCTGACAACTGTATATGGCCCAGGAAATTCTCCTATGGGAACTAAATTTGAGAACATTTGCTGAGCGATGAGTACAATTTTTACCTTTCCCTGGAGCATGATCAAAGGCATAAGGGTTTTTAGCGTCTTATCCATATTTTATACCCCTCCTAAATGTCCATCTCTGACAGCAGTATTCCAGCACCCCGCCATGTCAGAAACAAACATTTCTATGGTACAAGTCCTTTGCTAGCCTATCATCTCCCACTCCCCTTCCGTCACTAGCAACTGGGATTTCTGTCTCCTTCAAGTGTTAACCAGCCTTGGTAACTACCACTTGCTCTGCATCATATGTACACAGGGGAACGAATCGGACTTGCATAGCGCTTCACACTTTCAATGCAGTCTATGAATAGCGTTTGAAAAAAATTGACTAATCGATATACTGGAAAGCAATGCCTGCGGGACTAGCATGGAGGTTTTAGAGATCTTTTTGTGAGATCTTTCAAACACACCCTCCTACTAAAACAACAGGAAGGCTGCCATACCAGATCAGATAGCAGTCCTGTTTCCAACAGGGGCTATTAGTGGACACTTGGTCGCTGCAACTCACAAGCCTGCTTTTTGCTTCTACTGGTCTAAATAGACTATTCACCTTGGTATTCAGTTTGTTGAGTGTTTTCAGGTAAGTCAAAGTGCCGCAAGTACCTCCCTTTCTTCTGATTTCTTACCCTTTGGTTAAAGGCCCTTTCCCTGTTCGGCAGATCATTCTAAAGACATTTTCTGCTCTCCCACATCAGCAGTAAAGAAACTCCTCTGACTGGAGTCCAGCCTGCAACATGTGTGCAGCCTGGAGTTGCTCTGGGGTTAGCCCGCATTTTCTTAGGAGAGAGGAGGAAAAAAGAAAAAAAAAAAAAAAAAAAAAAAAAAAAGAAAAAAAAAAAGGAGACAAGAGGAACGGAACATTCTGTCAAATAAACATTTGCTCACACTCTTGAGCAAGAGAAATGGAACAGGTAGTAAACAGTAACCCAGATTAACTATCTGCTAGGGCAAATACACAGTATGTAAAGGTTCCCCGTACACTGTTCGGATGGCATTTCTGTGCTGAGCCTGGTACACTGATACATTATTGATGTCTCCAACAAAAGCCATGACCTTTGGATACAAAATTGGAGGTCAGGCCTCACAGTAATTAATCTCCTGCCTGGTAGAATAAAAACAGGCTTGCTGTTAGTTTGACTTCTCTACTTTTTTTTTTTTTTTTCCCTCTCCCATGAGGAGTAAAGTGATTTTTGCAGGTACCCAGTTACCCAGTTTCTCGGTAATATTATCGGCTCTTTGGGTGTAGGACTAGCAGAGCTTGCCAAGAATCCATAGGTTGATTCTATATGAAAGTTCACTGCAACTTCTGGGTCAGCTTCATGTCTGAAGACTGAACATGTAGGAATCGGTAAACGAGTACCTGGTTCCTCTCTTCCGAGGCTGAGCGGCACAGAGGCGTTCCCCAGGAAGGGGTCTGATCGCAGCCCTTAACCAGCAGGGAGTATTTTCCCTTCTAGGCCTGGTACAGATGAAGATGACACTGGAGCCCAAGTCTAGCTCTGGGGTCCACAACTGAAGGATAGCATTGAAAAACTTGGGGTGAAGAATAGCAGAAATTATTTACGAGCTGGAAAGCATTTTGCAATCATCTAATGTAAGAATTCTTATTTGTTGAATTCCTGGATAAGACACAGAGCAAGGGCTTCCAAAGCAGCTCGTCCAACCAAGGGCTGAAAATTAAAGCTAAACAAATCCAAATTACAAGTAACATACATGTTTTTCAGAGTTAGAAGAGATCAACTATTGCAATAAGCTACCAAGGGAAGCAGTAGACATACACGCTTCTGGGGAATACATGCATTAGTCAGAGATCACTGGAGGAAGAGAGAACATCGTTGGAAGATGTTTTTGCTACGCGAGAGCTCAGTCTATGAGACTAATGGTCCTTTGCAGCCCAAAGGAAAAGAGTTTTCCACCTGTCCAACCAATCTCTTCTCAAAGACAGTAGGGACAGAGCTAGATCACATCCACTTCACACTAAGCCCATCTATCACCTCTTGGCAAAGTCAAAGTATGTCCTTCTGAATTCTTAGGGTCAGAGAGAAGGACATGATAACCTCAGACCAATTTCTTCAAACAGACCATATTCTCCTGGCTCTTCTTTTCACATTGGTCAAGATGCTGGACAACCTTTCCGTGCCCATGTGACAAATGCTTCCAACCTCCTCCTCCTCCTCCACAACCCCCCC
>VYZV01034291.1:33197-59889 GCA_013401275.1 Pandion haliaetus
ATACCACCCCCCATAAAAAAAAAAAAAAAAAATCTGACTCACTCATCCCTTCCTCTGGACAGGTACTGGCACTTGCCCTCCTTCCCTCACAGCCTGAAAGTGACTTAAAGCATTTTCTGGAATGTGGCTTTCCCAAACTCCTATTTCTGGATCACACTGATCCCAGGCTACAATGCAAGAAAAAGTACCAAACGGACAGGTACTCAGAGTTTGGACAAAATAATTGGCATTCACTGTGCTGCCATTGGAGCCAAATTTTAAGTGAGAGTAGTAAATACCCTTGTTCTCCATCGTTTTTTTAAGTCGTTATTCCTTCCGAGGTAAATCATTACTGTACGCCCTGATGTGAAATACGACCCTAATCAGCACATCATTCATCTGTGTACTTCCCTTTCCTGTCTCTTTCCCTCATGGTATTTCTGTTAATACCAGTTTCATTAACAATCCTCAGAATTGCTTATTAACAATTTTCATTCACGAAACCACCACGAGCAAAGATCAGGAAAACACATCAGAATAAATGAGCATTCTTCAGGGGACAGAACCTTAAAGAAAATCAAGGGGCCAAGAGGTGAGCAGGAGGGTCATTATGGCAGCAAACTGCACATACCTTAATCGTATCCTCTTTCGTCTGGTGGGTCGCACCGGAACACAAAACGAAGCTACAGCAGTCAAGTTCTTAGCGGTCTCCCTCTGCTGCCCATGTCAAAACCCGAGTGCTCCTGTACAATAAATGAAATCATGTTGCTTTATTTGTTTTATTTATTAGTTATTCGTTAGACAGGGGGCAAAAATTTCTATTAAAAAGAATTTTAAATTGCTTAGGGAGATAGAAGAGTCTATCACTGGAGACTTTTCAGATCCTCTGCCAGGATGCTTGAGAGCAGGTTAAGGTTATTAGATCCTGCCTTGGGCCAAGAAGATGAAATAGAGGAACCCTGTGACCTTGCAGGGTCTCTTCTAGCTTTTCCTGGAACCATTCAATGAAAGCGGCCTGGAAAAGCAGCAAACTAAGAACCAGTAAGAGAGACACCTCTGGTCTGCTTTCAGTTGTGAAAGCAAAAAAGGCCAAAAGAGGCTTGAAAAGTCTACATCTAGCAAAGTGTCGAAAGAGAAAAGAGTTTACAATTGAAGTCAAAGACAGTGAGTGCTAAAGGGGAAAACATCCTCTGCTACATGACCCCTATTTAAGGTCTTCTCATCAACACCATCATTAAATCCCTACACATATTGTCATTTTACGTAGCTCCTTCAAAACTCCATTTGTGAACTTCCCCCCGGTAGTGCTCCTTGCGATCATCATGAGAGCTCACATTAAGTCATTCCGCAATGCGCCTTTCCTAAATTGCTCCCTGAAGCCACCTATAAAGCAGGTAGAGGTGAAACAGAATTTACTTGGTGATTACTGACCCCCTTTTGCTTTTAATTAGGATGCAGTGACTCCTGAATTCTTGGTCATTAGAAATCATCAGCCTGTTGATTCTGCAAGGACTCACCATGCTAGAAAATCCTGTTTCTACCTCATGCCATGCAAAGTCTGACTGGATGTTACTTTGACCTGAAAAACAAGAAACAAAGTAGGTTTGTAGCCAAACCTTGGGCTGTCAACTATACCTGTGGCAGGAAAAGGTGCATCTCCAGCAATCAAAAATTATATTTAAAATACATCTTTTCTTGGATGGATCCTATAAATCAGGGCAGTTCAAAAGAGGTGAATTTAATTAGAAAACACTTGTCCCAAATGTGATATTGACAATCTTGGAAGTTCAAGATTAATGGAAGCCAGAAAGGAGCTAAAAATAGCAGCAACTATACATAACCAGCTTGGGAAACAGATAACGGAAGTAAGAGGCAGTGAGGAAGGGAAAAACAGCCAAAAAAAAAAAAAAAAAAAAAACGAACCCCACCAAAAAAACCCACCACCTTCCAGCAGACAATCAGAAGTCTTTGAATACATTAGGATAAAAACAAATGCAACAATTTGTAACAACATCTGTAATAATCAGATTGTCCGTTACTACGTTCATAGGGTAAAATCTGTCAACAGTTATACAGAAAAGGTAGATCTTTCTCATAGTTATTTCTGCTCTGGACTGCGAGACAATGCATGTCATGTAATACATTAAAGCCAACAACTCGGACTGACACTTCAATAGTACCAAAGGCGAGATATTAGTGAATCAGCACCCCAGAGCCCTACAAGATGCCGTCTGAAGATCTGATTGCTGACACTGAGTTTCTGCAAGTCACTGAAAAATAAGCAAGCTCCATAGGTCAGAGAGAAAGCTAATCTCTAGAAGTATAAACAGGACGATCCAGGACTAAGAGCTCAACGCCAGTCCGAAAGCAGGAGAAGGAACTCCCTTTTTGTGGAAGGAGGGACGACATTCCAAAAGCAAGCAGCTGCCACCTGGCACTACCTGGCAGACCACCCGTCACACCCTCAGCAAACTGCTCAGCTTCCCAGGAAGCCGCAGGCACAAACATTTTCACTGAAGGCCTTAATAAGAAATGCCAGGGGCTCTGCATTTGGTCAAAAATGCTCCACAGCCACTGACTGATCAGAGCACCTACGTCAAAGGTGGCAGAGTTTATGTTCATGGACGAACACTGAGCTGGGAGGATGTCGGGCTATAAAACAATGTTCAGTACCAGTGCGGTAGGGTACTGAGACAAAAAAAAATCTCTCAAGTATTTGGAGAGAATAGCCAGGAAATAGCTAAAATACCTCTAAGTCTGCACCATGGAAAACTGTCTACTAAAAAATAGGAATACTTTTAAGAGCCATGAAGAACTTGGGAGGTCTTGCAAGGAGAGACGAAGAGACAAAACCTGTGACTTATGGGCTCCAACTAGAACTTCTCTACTAGTAAATAAAATGCTATGACATCAATAGTGGCAGAACTCCAAATAAAAGCAATTTTATTTTCAAAACGTTTGGATTAAGGAAACACAATTGTAGCTTAATGTATTTGGGACGCAATCAGAAAACTGCATTGAAGACGGTAAATTTGCCTTTTTACTCCACCTAACTTACAGAAAAATCGGCAGAATATTTCAGTATAAAGATAGAACATTCTGGAAGAACTTGATGATCGTTACTTTACATATGAAAAGTGTTTCTATTCCATTATTTGAGATTTTATCATGCAAATCACGCAGAAGCGGGTGACCGAACATTCCAAAAGGCTTAACACAACTTTTACCGTGTTTGCTTAGGCAAATATTCTGATACCTGTCACCAGTTCAAATTTAATCTTGTCCCAGGGTTAGAAAACAGGTCACGGTGCGTTACGTTTGTCATTTTGTTGCGAAACTTCAGTGCATTTTTCATACCGAGGACACATGAAAATTTCTAGGCCAGCTGACTTCACGGGTACCACAGTTTCCTCTCAACTGCTACAGGATTCCCACATATTTGTCTTTTTTGAAGAACACAAGCACTGAAGAATAACTTGGTCCTTTAATTGTTTACAGTACCTAGGAACGGTTTCTCTGACTGAGCCTGAAAGAAGTGCCGAGTTTTAATTTCACCATTACATGCAACCTTGAGCCGGAGCCTGGGAGAAAGGCTCACAGTTCCGGCGTTTGAGATCTAACAGCATTGTAGGTTTTCTCTTTGTGTTGCAAGCTCATCAGATTTCAAGCGCATTTCCATGTTTATAAAGCAGTTGAGCTGACCCAACACAAATGACTAGGTGGAAAGCCACAGGAAACCAAAGCCCTACCAATTACCTGCAAGTGAATACCATTTCTCAGAGAGACAATACAAGACGCTGACGAAATGCAGATATTCACTTTTGGAACCGGGTGCTGGCTGGCGACTTACAAGCTTTCACTTCAGGCTGCAGCCATCCGCCAGCTGACCTGCTGCTGGCTAAGAGTGACTCAAGCACGAAGGGCGCTGACGCCCCTGTCCTCCCGGTTCTGCAGCTTGTGACTCACGCCTGCACCCCCCCACCCCGCTCCCGGGCAGGCACCCCAGGGCCTCCCCTTGGAGCTCCGATACGTGCTGCTCCGCAGTACCTCTCCTTCCATTCAGAGCAACCCCATGCGCAGACTGCCCCGGGAAACCTCAGTTTCAGCAGTAACGAAGAAGAGTTAGTTAAAGAAGAGCGAGGAAGCGTTAGCGAAAACATCTTCTCCTTTGGATCCGGAGGAGCGGAGTGCATCTGCTGACTAACAGCGGGGACAGGACGGGAAGGGAAGGCAGCTGGCATCTCTGTGAGGGAGGAGACACGTTCCTGAGTGATGCTGTGGGCAGTGCAGGAAAAGCTGTCATCTTCAACAGCAGCGCATTGCCTCTCGGGGATCCGACACCCACTGCTTCCACAGCACCCAACAACGCTCCTTTCCCTCCTGGCTAAAATGCATGTTAAATATGATGAGCCTGCAACACTCGAGAGGAGTTAAACTACAGCTAGCGCTCTCTGTTTGGCTAAAAGCATTAACTACAAATGGAAAAACTGATGGCATTTGTGAAGCCCCGAAAAGGAAAACCCAGGATACCTAAGTCCATTTGTAAATAAAGTAACCCTCTGCGAGAAGTAAATGCAAATGGGCCTGATGCTCCCCTTCCCGCCATCCCCACACACTGCCCAGAGAGCAGAAAGCAGTTTTTGTAAACCACCACCAGGATTCACACACGTTCACAGGTTCCCTGGCACCTCAGCCCTCTGCTAACAGAGGAGGAGAGCAGAAGTGCAGCCTCCCGGGGAAAAGGCATGCACACGGACAGGATGGGACACAGCAGTTCCAACACTTTTTGATTTAGTTTCCTGAAGAGACTTTCACAGGGTGACGATTTGTGTGTCTCTTCGGGCTTTCTGGAGTCAAAGGCATGCAAACTCCCAGGCACAGAATCTCCCAGTGCTATCAACAGCTGCAAGAAAGGTTCAGGTTTTTTTCGATTCTCTTCCTTGCACATGACCAGCCAAGACTACTCCATCTTATCTACCTGCTTATGACCCAAATTTCTTCTCAGCTGCTAGCCGAGTGCTCCCCGAGTCTCCAAACACCACATATCCTTCACCTCGTGCCTCTACTAGATGCATCCTTGCCACAAAGCAGAGTGACTCATAGTCTGCCCGTACAGATCATGGCCTAGACAGCTGCTGATCAGGATGTGGAGGTATCAGCCACATCCTGAAAATGGAAGGGGCCACAAGGTAGAAAAGACAGAATGGCAGTGACAGACCTGTGAGTCAGAACACATGGGAGAAATGAAAGATGTTGTCGACAGCATGAGGAGCCTGGAGGTAACAGGGAGCCTAATTGCTAGACACGTACAGAATGGTGCATCAAGGTAAAACCCCTCCACAGCAGATGCTGTAACATTCTCTCAGCACATGGTCCCAAGCGCAGAGCCTCACTGTGGTGCATTTGTACCACAGTCAGGACCAGTGTGAACAGCTTTTTAAGACCACCATACTGGAAGAAGGCTTCAAGGAGTCTTTTGTGATTATTAGTTATGTTAGAACAGACTGGACTTTTGTCTCTCTGTTAACTTTTTGAGTCAACTCCACGGGTCACCAGCCAGAAAACCCAACATGAAATGCAGTCTGGTGTTTTGTTAATAATATACTCTCTGTTTGTTCATGCTCTTTAATCACATAGCTTTTTGCTCTGTGAAACATCCTGTCTCTCTGGCCTAAACCAGTTCGGAGGTAAAGATGCTTTGGACTGAATCCAGACTACACATGTATATTTTTGTCTTGCTCTGGAAACCCTATGTCAATTTAAGACCAATTGGTAGAGTTTGTATTGCTGTATTTTCCTGAAGAATAAAAGCAACCTGCTTATAAGACATGCGAACAGATAGCCCTGTGCCACCCCCTCCAAGCGGAAACCCTTCGCCTCTCCAAAGTCAGGAAAAAGCTGAAGGGGAAAGAAAGGCTAGCACACCAATACATTTGTTAAGACTAACTGCTCGTAAGAAGCTATTCATCTGTTGCTACTGGTATGTTTCTTATACATCAGCAAATGTGGTAACTCTTTATCTTTCTGTATTTTCATGCTAAGGTCGTAGCATCAATGGGTTTGGGTTTTTGGGCACGTTATACTAATCTCAAAATCCCATATTCTGTTTCTACTTCCAAGTATTAGGAAACCACCAAATACGGCTCCAAATCACTGACACTGTTGTGAACAGAACATATTGTAAGTAAACGTATCACTAAACTGCTAACACCACAGATTCACGGATAACTTTCGCAAAAATTCGGGGTTCTACCACTGCCGCCTCCTGACCCATGCATAACCCAGAGAGTATGCACGACGCCCACTGGAGAAAGGAATATTCCAACAGCAGCAAATCCTCTTTCAAGCCCCATCTAGCTGATTCATGCTTTCACAAGTTGGATAACAGGTTTTTATTCACTCACTTTGATTTCTACCATACATTGCTCAAAGTTTACAGAGCGCCTCAACGCACGCTTCTCCCTCTGCCCCATTTGTGTAATACGCAACAGATAAATTATTGAAACTGTGTCGGCATACTCGGGGCAGGGATGGGGGGGGAACCAAACAAAAAGACCCACACAACAAAAAACCCTCAAGATTTCCAGATCCCAAAAATAAGGATAAACTGTGTAAATAAAAAACTATACTAACGTGCAGTTATATTTTATATTCAGAGACAGTAAATAAATGTGTTGGACATATGCCATTCCAAACCAAATGCAAATATTATTTATAACAGACAAATACTGTAGAGTAAAGGAACCAGGACTGACTGTCAGGAATTTACAATAAAATATTTTACAGGGACATTTTAATTAGTCTGAAGAGACCTACTCTGAAACTAACCAGATAAATTAATCAATAATTAGCAAAATCACTGCAAAATTATTTATCCATTCCAAGACTAAGTGCTGTCATTTGCAACGCTTAGCCATGTTCCCCACATACAAGCAAGCATTTGATTCCTGTCTTACAGGCAACGCTCAAGTTAGTCTTCACCATGGAACAGGTGCAAAAGTGTCCTACTACTAATTCTCATGTTGGACGTTAGCCATAAAATGACATAGCTACTTATTGCTGGAGATCCACTATTAAAGGGGATTCGTGGGTTTAATCTTTCATCACAAAATAGATTAAATCTGCACCTTTGTAGAAGCATGAGCACATAATCCTAATAAGAGCCTATTTATCCTACACAAATAATTCAATGTTTGATTACTGATTTTCTGAGCAACAAATTCTGTTTTTCTGTTCGGGGACACTATTTCTTATACATATTTTAAAAAGCTCGTGCTAAGTAACACACACAGTATATCCAGTAAGAATGCTGGTGCTCAAATGGTGGGGCAATAATCAGAAGGGATCTGCTCACTGCAGTCCAGCACTCCTAAGGACGTTTGTGTCACTTAATATGGAAATAACATGGGTATTTTATATATCCCCAAATTTTGCATTCAGGACGCATGTGAATGAAAGGGTATTATTTGGAGCCACTGGGATCACGGTGAATGAATGCCATTCCAATTGCCACAACTGGATGTGACTCCAGTGACTCCAAGACAAACTATTGTTACCTCTGTCTCTGTGTGTGCGCGCGCGCGCGTGTGTATTTGCAAACTGAGCTCCTGAAGCACATTAACTACAAGGCATTTGTAATGCACACAGTTTGCTGCAGAGAGGCATGTACTAGAACCGGCTCTTAAGACTGGGCATCTCTCCTGACCACCTAATTTTGTTCCGCTGATGCTGCACTTGTGTCCGTTCGATTTTGTAAACTGACTTCCACCTGGCCTGCCCTCACAGGAAAAGGATGCTCTTTCGGCCAATGAGGAAATACCAAATACACACTGCGCAGTTTGTTACACTGCCATTTTAGCAGAAAACAGAGTTTACTGACCTACCAAAGAAAGCAGCTCTGTGAGCAGCAGAAGTAGTGGAACCCAGGTTTAAATGGATTTTGCAGCTCCTGCCTGATTCACCGTTCTTGGCTGTCCTCAAGTCATGCCAATAAAATTCTCTTCTGCTTCCTGTCACGACAAACGCCTGTGAAATAACACCCTGGCTGCCACACTTGCTCAGAGAAACCAGCTGACAAAAAGAGCGGAGAGACAAACTTGACAAGGTTTGACTCAGAGCATTGCTGCACAACAGCTCCCTATGTTCCGAAACGTGTATGAAAATAGTTACATCTAAGACTACACTTCTCAATTTGCTAGAAATTGTTACAGACGGGATTGTACTTGTCCTCACCAAATAATCAAACGCCCATCTAAAAAGCAATTTTGAGGAACACGAAACATGACATTCTGACATTCGAAATCTCTTGCTCCGTCATTAACCCTGTTTCCCCAGTAATGCTTGTAACACAGAAATTAAACAGAATTAAGTATTACACCTTAGTCACTAATATTTCCATTTGTTTGAAGGCAAATATGAGGACATATAAAAATATTAAATAGGTGGTCTGAGAAGTCGGGACTTCTTATTCAAAGGAATACTATTTATTGAGGAAAAAAAGAAATCTACCCCACACAACCAGAGTTCTCATTTCTAGTAAAAATGTCCTCCCTGTTAACAAGAGAAAGTGGAAACTAATGCCCCCCCTTCCCCCCTTGGTATCCTGTCATTCCATTTCATTAAAATTCAGGTAGCATTGACATCTCTGGACACCTTTGGAGGGTGAAAGACTAATATAAAAGCCCACTCCCAAAACCTCAATGTTTCCCTTAAAGCCTAAGTCACAGTTACAGATCCGGCAGTCTGTGTCTCAGTTCTTTTTACAGCCTGTACGATAGACACCATCCATCCTAAGCCTATATGCCTGTAGCTGGTGTGAAAATTTTGTGACAGTAAAGCCATCTGAAGAAATAACAGCACAATACTGTTGTCCATAAGGCATATTTTAGGCTTGCATAAGACCTCCAGTAGCTTGTTTGAATTGCTATTCTTTTTTAGAACTGCAGGAGACAGAACAAGGAAATGGCTTTGTTAACACTTCCACAAAAAGCAGAGTAGAGATCCTTGGGGCGGCGCACAGCAGCTGTTTCTGGTGAGAAGCAGGATATACAAATAGATGACTGAAGTGCTGAAGACCGGGCAAAAGGCAGGAGTAAAAATAAACGTTAAATTTCACAGGCTGAGAAACGTCTGGGCTTGTACATACCTTCTCTACTCTCCAGCAGAAGGGGTGCAGGAGAGGACACTGCCTGCCTTTCATTTCCTCCCCTCCTCTCCACAATTCTGCTGTCCAAACCCCCTCCCCCTGTCCCAATACCTGCCCTTTCCCTCCAGCAACTCTCTACTTCTGCGAGGTTCTTGTGCAGCGCCAGACCTTTCTCTGTCTCTCGTCCTGCCTCAACGTTTTTAGATGCCAAAAGGTTTCTGCAACGGCACTGTAAAAGCAACACACACGCCAAACTTCTACAGAGCTAACTTTTGTAAGTAACAAAACTTGTACGACAGGTGGATCTTGAAAAAAGAAAATTCTTAGAATTTAAATCTGGAGAAGACCAATGTGATACTCTGCTGCGATCTGACACCACAGAGACCTTAAGTTTTACACAGTCATCTCTGAAGGCAGAGAGTGAGTGTGAGGGGCATAAAATCCTCAGGAAGAAGCCCAGGCAGTGTTTACAAATTTCAAATGACAGAATAATCACCTCACAGTAAGAAGCACTAGTGGCAAATCATCTTCATTTTTTAAATACTTTGCCTTTAATAATTTTTTAGAACTAGCAAATGAAATACTCTTCTTCAAGGAGAGGGATATGGGGTCGGTTGGTTGGTTGGTTGGTTGGGGTTTTATATATACACACACTCACATGTATGTATCTGTGATCCTGGCAGTTTACATGTAGTTTTTCTGGAAAAGTTGGAGACAATCCACAAGTTCTGCAGTAATGCTATGCTGTATCAAAAAAATACCTGGAGTTAGCCCTGCGAAGCTCTTTCTTTAGAGAAGCAGAAAACGATTTAAAAAATACCAGCTTTTAAACTCCGCTACTTGAGATAGGTCTAAAACAAACCAATGCCAGTGTTTTGGTTTGGGTCTGAAAACTGAGGGTTGGATGAACTCCAGAAGGACTGAGTGAATTTAAACAGGCAGGAAGAATCATAAATTTTGCTTCTGGAAAAAAAGACCTGTGTTTTGCTTGCCAACAGGACACCAATAAGCCTTCCCAAGAGGGAAGGAGCTGAACAACAGTTTTTAAGTCATCCGTCTGCACAGTCTTCCATTAAATTTTTTGAGAAGTTAAAATAATCTTTTGGAGATGAAAGACTAAAGCAGAGAGAGTATCTCTCTGGAACACGTAGCAAAAGACCACGTGAGCAAAAACACCGAACGTGACTTGCAGTGCTGCACACACACAGAAGGGCCACACGCAGATGGGCAATCCCACACAGCATTCGGTTAACACCTAGCAGAAGCAGCAAAGAGCCTATCTCCCCAAAGGCACAAAAGGACAAAACTTTTTCAATATCTCCATGTGAAATGACTCCTCTCTTACATTCTAGTCCCGAAAGTCAATTCACTCTTTTTTTCTTTTTCTTTTTTTTTTTTTTACTGACTTTGGAAAACACTTTCTGTTTAGAGATAGTTACCCAAAAATAGAGCAACACAGGCAGGAAAGCCTGTAAGGTGTAATATTAGGAAAAAGCCTTGGAAAGCTCTGGAAAAAATCAGTGCACAAAATAAAACAGAGGCAGAAGGCGAGGCAAATATGCACGGTTAAATTCATCGCGTGACAATACATAAAAAGGCAAGATACTGTTCTGTGGTTTCATTGCTTCTGCTAGACAACTTCTCCATTATTTCAAGTGTGGTAAAAACAAGAGGGCGCAGCAGTTCATTTGCATAAACTTTAAAAGTTTTAAGTGACTAGAATGGAAGAAGCATCAATCGGCACCTAGCATTCATTGGCAATACCAACTCCCCCCATAATCCTTCATCCACACAAGCAAAGGCAAGATAGGCTTTCCATGCCCAGCCCTGATTGAAATTCTATTTCAGGAATTAATTAGCTTGCTACAGAGAAAAACACGCAGGAGTGGCTTTGGCCTGTCTGGGCTTCCAGCAAAGCCAGCCTTAGGCTGTAACATTCACTGGTAGGAGTGGGACAGCTCAAACAGCTCAGCTGTTTAGACTCCTTTTCTCTTTAAACAACAGTGGTCCATTTTAAGCCACAGAGCAGAAGTAATAGGTATTATGATTTGTATACACTATAATATTTTTGCACAGTCCACTTTTAATATACCTATCTGAAAAAAACATCAAGTTACAATGCAACAAGTCCATCTAAAAGATTCACTAGCAGGCAGTAATGAAGCATCAGGAGAGCTCAGCATAGCAGCGGTGATGGTGGCAAGTGTGAGAAAGCAACAAACCTTGAAGAAAATGACTTTTCAATGAGAGCTTAGTAATTTAAGACTGCTGTCTGAACTACAGCTCGTGAAGTTCATCCTCATTCAAGTGGAGCCTCACAGAATAGAGGACATGAGATCTTTGGCAGGTAAGTCACGAGAACTTGAAAAGATCTGCAAGACATCTCCTAGACAGCTTGTAGGTGCCCATCTGACAAAGAACTGATGTACCATGATGTGATGAACACGAAGGTACAATTTAATGAACACTGGACTGAGAATACATCATTGCATACTGGGTTGTAAAAAAACTATTCTGTGACTAACGGGAGCTCATTTACATTGGGTGGTGCTGGAAGAATAAACAGAGGAGCAGTATGTTTTAAAAACGGGCAAAGTGTCAGTTTTAAAGCCCTTGAAATGTTATTGCAAAGATACACTGGCAGAAACATCTGCAGAGAGACTACCGGTATACTGATGAGATATATGGACAAAACGAATTGAGAACTAAAGCAAGCAGAAAACCTGCAGGTAATACTAAAGTGCCCCTCACCTACATGAACACCACTTCAAATATCTTTTTTCCGGTTGATATGAAAACAATAATAAAAGCCAACGGAAATACTCCACAAGACAGCTCTCCGACTGAATAGACTGAGAATATACAGGCGCTGTAGAGAGGAAAAGGCTCTCTGGGGACCAAGGGATGGCTACAAGGCAGACCTTCATGCAGCTGAAAACGCTGCGTTTTTTGCACAAGACCAACATTCTTTGAAAGCAACAGTATTCCAAACGTAGACCTGATTCAGTCTGATTATCAAATTAATTACAGGAAGTCAGAAGAGACTGGCATCTGCATTCCGGTTCTACCACGCTTGAGAGGAGAAAGTAAAACCCCTTATAAATGTAAGTGCGTTAAATGCCCCTTAAACATGTACCATCCTTACTGACATGTAATCTGTTTAAAAGCAATTTATTTATCAATCTGCTGTAAAATAAAAAAGCCCACAATACATGAAGTAGGGCAGCAGATTTATCAGATGGGCAGAACTACCATTAAAATGAATGTACTTCCAGACTGTCTCTTTCTACATGTAATGTTTACTTACATGTACAGTAGATGGTATTTTAAAAAGGCACGACAAAGTGTTCTCATGGACTGTATCTGGAAATACACAAGGTCAGCGGTAGTGCGTCAGTATTAGCCAGGTCTTCTTCAGCAGGAGGTTGTGCAGGCTCCAACATTATGACAGATCATCACAAAGCACAGTTGAAGGCTGGTATGAACTGGTGAGCCTGGAACAAGGGAATGGACTCCTTACATCTGAGTTGCATGAACCGTAAGTTCAGGTAAATTTATAGCATTTTAGAACTCATGGTTTTATTCACGCTGAGTCGCCTACCTCAGCTAGGAATGCAGACTCATGGCAGTGCTATGAGATCAAGGAAACAAGTTTGAAGAACGACACATCTCAGCAGTTCCGCTCTGGAATGGCTGTATGGTTGTATCAGTAAAAAAAAAACCAAACCAAAAAAAACCCAACAAAAAAACCTATATGCAACCGCTCCCACCAACCCCTATGGCAGAGCTTTGAAGACTTCGGTATTGCAAATCAATTTCCTATGCTACAAACAAAATACTTTTGAAAGGGCTCTGACCATGGGCAATCCTCAGCAGGCCTGCTACATACAGGACACTTCCAGGGACCAAGCCACACACTACTTGTATTTCTGCTTAAACTTGGGTCTTGCCCAATGAAAGGCCTGGCTTTCTTCCACTGCAGCTTTATTAGCATTGCCAGGGAAGAGAATTTATGCAGAGAGAGAAGGGACTGGTGTTCCTCCTACAATAGGGCTAATTGTCTCAGGCTGCCACATTCAGTTAAATGTTTACTTTGTTGTTTCACAACGCCACAGGAAGCGAAAGGTCAGAGAGGCCCCACTGCAAAACAGAGATGGTGTCATTCATCTATTCACCTCAAGCCAAGATTCCAGTGGGAGACTACTGCTTTCCAGTTTTTTTCCTCTTCCTCCAGAAGACAGACACCAGGTAGTAAAGTAACACTCCAGCAATTCTTCCAGTCTGGTTTCATATCCTAGAAGAAACGTTAGAAGTCTGAGAGTATTCTGACAAGATCCTGGAAGAGGAATATTGCCAGGATTTATTCACCAAGACTGGTTAAGAAAGATTAATCTCTTGAGACTACCCTTGAGGACCAGCCTTTTTGGCACACTTGAAAAGGAGAGCTATAGCAAGGATAGAGCCATAAGCGTGCAGAGCTTCCCGCGACACAAAACTTCTCTCTGCTTGAAGTGGTGAAGACCCTACTCAAATTCAGAGTCTTTCAAAAGCTGCACTTGCCAGCATGAAGGTAAAATAAGAACAACCATTTAATAGGAATGAGACTGCTATTCTTGGCTTGTTACGAATGGACAACCTGCAGTTTTGCTCTCAGTCAATGAAGCATGAATTCACTTGGAGAGCCACTTGGCCACCTAGTCTGTTAAAAATAGCCAAAAACTTCCTTAACCTGTAAGTGTTTTCTTCCTCTGTTCGATTAGCATGAGAAAAAAACCCCACCGAGTTTAGCCATTGAAAACCTATCACAATAGTAATCAAGCCATTATTTTCAAGAGGAATATGCGTGGGCCAAACATACATAATGTTAATTCTCAGCTAACTGCAAACATGCTCTGAGCTCGTGAAGAAAACGTGGAATATTGAGCCCTGGCACAGAATGAGTCCTGCTCTGATGAAACTTTGACCGCATTGTTTCTGACGGTCTGAGCGGCCAGACGGTTATTGGGACACAGCCTTGGATGGCATGAGTCATACCCCAGCAACACCTGCTTCTCTCCACTGACTCCTGAGGAAAGCGAGACACCCAGCTCCAAAGCAGAAGTCTATATTTGGACAGGCAAATCCTTCCTGCTCTGTCTTTTCCTGAGCACAGCATGCAGTTTACAGGTTAATCAACAACTATAGGACCTGAAGAGGCTGGTGTGCCTCCGAAGTCTGGGAAATTTCATCCTCCTCAAAGACCAGAACCTCAAAAACACAAACGGAGACCTTTTCTGGCATACACAGGGGAATCCCAAATCTGGAGGGGGTAAAAAAAACAAAACAAAACAAAACAAAACAAACCACAAAAACCAAAACAACCACCAGGGCTGACAGCAGACGCGTATTAACCAAACCTTCCACCTTCTCGGCTGCTTACACGTAAAAGTAAGCAGTACTTGTTCTGTAGCTGGTTCAAAGCACGGGAGCCCCATTCAAACTGGAGAACAACGTGTGCACTCTTCTGAGATGGTGAGCGTGTATCCAACCCCCGGTCTCATTAAAGAGGCTGACAAATCTGCCATTGACCTAAGACGGCAGCAGGATTACGCATCTGACTGGAAAAGCACAGATTTTCTTGAGGACTGTCCAGTCTATAAACAGCCAGCCACATAACTCGAGCGACACACTGAAAATCCCTGGACATGGCTCAAAAATCTTCCTCACAAAGCGGATGGAAACATTCCTGGGCAGCTATTCTAGCCACAAGTACTCTCCTCCTCACTGGATACGAGCTTTGTCATTCACAGCAACCTATGCCAGTAGACTCCTGACTCCTCCAGGTTATGAGGCAAAGCTCAGGTTTTTACAGATCAGACCTGATCAGCCAGACCAGGCTCTTCACTTCAAAATGGTCAAAAGTCTTCAAATAATCTTCAAGTTCCCATATGATTACGGGTATATTTCGACAAGTCATCAGGATTTTCATTCCCCAGTCAATGCTATTATGTGAGCAAAGAAAACAATTTCCTGTACAATCTATTTTATATCCCATACTATCCTATTCAAACAGCATTTGAAGCTATGTTTGGAGACTGAAACATAACCACTAATTAACCCACAAACGGGTAATACGATAGAAAGTGCTTTAACGATATGACTGTATTCCATTCTAATTCCACTGAATCACTGTATTTTACAAAATGGGAAGCCGAGATGCAAAAGGGCTATTACTGTACTGCATTTGTAATTTCGTATTATGTAAAAAAGTACCGACCTCCTGTTGCAGCAATAACACAAGCGGATTTAGAATTTACATTTTGCTCATCACCCAAGATCACGTACAACATGAAAGATACTTCATTTTTCTTCAAAATGACTCAGAGAAGACCACGACAATAAAAAATTTGTCAGCAAGACTTCTTGGAACATCGGACATCTGCCATGTTACTCAAGAATTACATGAATCGCAGTCTCTTGGCTAACACGGAACTTAAGTAGGAACATCCACTGTGGTTTTTAGAACATACCAGCATATTTTATCCTAAAAATCAGATGGAAAAGCCCTCTGCTTTAGATGCTTACGTGTACTTTTGTGTTTCATCCGGCTGACTGTAAATACAGCTTTTCAGAACTGAATCATTACAGCTTGATGACACCAAGTAAAGGGTAATGACTCGTGCTCTCATGCAAACAAGCGGGCAAACAGTTAGCGAGAAAAGCCTCACTGACAGAAATGTGCTGTACTCCATTAGGACACTGCCCCTCATCTTTGAACCTTCTCAGAATGGAAATTTGAGAGCATACAGCAGCAGCACAGAATAAACTTCAAATACATTTTGTGAAGAGCCTGAGGAAATCCCACCTCTGTAGAGCACAGAGATCTTGTGCTCATCTCACGGTGCAGACCACATTAAAACAGGGTAGCGGGGACACTTCTTCTAGCCCTCTGTAACACTCAGCATAGCATTTCAGGTTGTGATCCAAAGCCTAATTTAATACAGCATAGGTGTGTAACCTCAGCTCTGTTTTGCTGGGAAGACTGCTGATAAAGTGTGAGAAAGTATACAAGCTTAAAGCTACGCAAGATAAAAGTAAAATCACAGACAGAAGGGTAATCATCAAGACACGAATAACAGGCCAATGATTCAACGGAAGAAATACTGACATGAAAAGGTAACACAAGGCCAAAAAATTCTAACACGAAAAAGAAAGCAAAGAAATTCCATTTTTGTGCCGCTTCTACTCTCTGTGAGGTCCCAGTGCTCCTGCAGATGTTTATGCAAGTGCTGCTCTCCCTCGATTATGATTCACTAATACCCTGTCGCAGTCAGAGAAAAGTGTTGGCACAAAAGAGTGCCACACATCTTCCTTTACAGCCCTCCAGATGATTCATAAGCAATTATTTAAAAGTCATAAAATTGTTCATCTATGGGGGTGAGTCAGAGAACTAGGAAGTGACTCGTATTCCAGACTATGTGGACCTTACAGTCTTCGGCAGGATTCCTACAAGACCAAAACTACTTCTAAGACTGACTGCTTTTTGACACAAGCTCTGTTGTCAGCTGATTAAAGAGACGCTGTAAGGAGAGAGGTGAGGCTTAGGGTACTGAGGACGAACACACACGCTCGATCACTGGCCATATTTACTTTTACACACACATTGTGAACATATTTCCAACAGCCCATTACCACGCAATGGAATGCAAGTAAGTTTGCTGCTGTTATGACAGTAAATAAAAACCCCAGATCGTTATGTTTATAAGCATAAATACTCAAAATTATTGATTACAAAGATGAACATTATCTACCATTTGGTAAGACCTAGGAACGAATATAGCAGAATATTTTTAAAACACTACCTATATCTGTAAATGTCTTCCAGGCATCTTATGAGCTTCGTTTGGTTTTTGGTTGTTTGGGTTTTTTTTTTTCCCCCCTCCTCGGGAACTTAGCTGAGTAGTAATAAAGGCATATCAGTGTTAAACTTCTTTCTGGATGCTAAGTACTAGTATAGATTGAATATCATCCAAACGGTATATAATTCGTAGACATACGCTACAGTCATTTTCTGCAATGCACACTAAGCAAGCTAAAGGTAAACTTCATCTTTCCTAGAGCTTTACTCCTGTTCAGTCTTAATGCCTGTTCTTTATAGTAAGTGGTTCATGATAGTATGTAGGTGGAATCTGGAAATGAAAGGCTGTTCCTCAGTCATGGCTATGCCATGTGCGGAGAAGTTCATTTCATTATTCATGCATTCCCAGAAGAGGCCAGATGGACATGGGCACAAATACAAAACAGACTCTCTAGTAGTTTTCATATGGGGATTACTTCTTATCGGCAGGAAGGGAAAGCTTTATCCACCTGTCAGAAACCATCAATGGACCATTGGCCCCCGTTATGATGAAATCAGAGCAAAACTACTCAAGAATGAATTTTTCAGATTGTAAAAAGATGGTTATGGACCACAGAGGAAGAATGTAGTGCTCCAAATTCTGATGTTTGTGGGATCTAGGTTCACACTACAACACTACTACACACATATAGCACGCTTTTAGTCATCTCTAGTAACCACAGCGTCATGGTGGTAAACTATGATGCTCTTGATAAAAGCCTGGTGTTTAACAATATCAGTTAGCCAAGTCTGGTTACACTTTTTTGGCATGAATCGCCAGAGAACGCCCGTTTTGAAAGGCAGCTGCTACAATTACAGCTATATATGAGATTGGCAATGCTGTTGAAATGTAACTTCATAGCCTCGTAGGTATGTTTGCAGCTGAGGGCAAACTGAACCAAAAACAAGCAATGCGAGTTGGAGTCCGAATTGCGACATAGCGAATACCAACCATCTTGTCCATCAGCTCCCCAGACACGAAACAGATTCTAGAAAAGCTGTCTCTCAGCATTTGTGCTTTGCCGCAACCAATAGCCCAAAGCATTAGGCTCACAACGAATGAGCAGGAAGAAGCACTTAGGTAGTTCCGACACACTGAGTCCTGACACCACTGTGCGGTGCTAGAGACCGAGACTAGCTTGGCCCTCGCTCCCAGATGACTCCGCAGCACTCGCAGTCAAGACTAGAACAGAGCCTGTTCACCCACGCTGCTCTCACCTCTACTTGAGGAAGGCATGCGGTGCCTCACTCTGCGCTGCCCATCACACGAACTCAGCACCCGTACGGAAGTGTGATAAACAGCCTCGGCCCATCTGCAGAAATTCAAAGGAAAAATCTGCAAGGATATACAAGCGCTACGCGATGACACAAACTCTACCATATCACTGCTCTTCTTCCGTGCGTGCAGGTCCGACAGCTCGGCCAGCTCTCCAAGGCACCAGGTCACAGCTGCGCCACGCTAACTCTGGCACGATGTTGGCAGGAGGGGCCGGGGGGGGCACTGCCTGTTTAATCTAGTTTACAGAGTACAGCTCCTGTGTATCTAACTACAGCCTTGGAGTAAAGTTTTTAGGCTCTGCCTAACTACAGCCTTGGAGTAAAGTTTTTAGGCTCTGCCCGCTCATAATGGTTACCAGTTCGCTCTTTACAATGAAATCTGCCGTTCCCAAAAAGAAGCCAGGAGTTTTACTGAGGTAGCGATAACATGGAAAGGTGGAGGCTGATTCTCAACTATCTATGTAAAGTTCAAAGTAATTTCTTGCTAACCTCGTCTCTTTAAAAACTTTCTAAACATCGTTTAGCACTGTATTTTAAGCTGACCACAGGAAGCGCAAACAGGAAAGTCCAGGAGAAGCCTCGTCTACCCCTCAGGCACTTCCTGCACTAGTGACAAAAGCATAATGCAAAATTGCTAAGAAAACGCTGTATGTTTAGGTTACGCTTTTTCTTCCTTTTAGGCAAGAATAGCTGTTCATCAAAAATCGCAGTCTGGAAGCAACAATGCCCACCTCTGCGTCACTGTGTCTGGCTAGACTCAGAGCTGCTGGAAGCATGTCTCCGATAAACCAAGCTTGGGAGTAAACTCAGAGAATGAACCAAAGCCAAGCTCTTAATTTTTCCTCCCTCTCTTAAAGCAGAGTGGGTGCTTAATAGTCATGTGATCTACTAGGCCAACCTTTGCTGAAAGAAAATTACCTATACACCTCTCCACTAACCTTGTAATCACTTAGCTGATGGAAGAAAAAGCTCAGTGGTCCCTTTAAGGAGAAAGCAGATGATTCAAACATTCTCATGTTAAAAACACACTCGAAACAATTGAAAAGGCCACAAATGGTTTCCCGACTGCCACAGTTACGCAATATCCCCCAATCACAATGGCAGTTAGCAGTGAATTCTCTCTTCCTGCTCAGACATCGAGGCAATAAAAGCAAGAATAGGTACAAAAGACAAAACATTCACAAAAACTTTTTCGCAAGTATTAATCTCTTTTTTCCTTCTCATGCTGTCTCCAGGTCAGCCTAAAGGGCCTTACTTTAAACTCACGGAGCAAAAATCTCTAACAGTTAGGCTAGATCTCAATGTGTGTTTGCTCCAGCCACAACTTGACCCTACACTGAAGAAAAGAGTTGGGCATGTGCTAGCAGTTCATTTTCCATCCCTGCCTCATTTCCACAGACAGAAAAGGAACACACGCGCCAGCAGGTAGACGGAGCGCACTATTTTAGATACCTGACCTGGACGACTGGAGAAGCAGGATATTGAAATGTCTGCTCCTTAATCTGGACACAGCATCTGATCTCTGCTGAGCATCAAACAGGGATGCTTCTCTGCACTGTTCCCTTTCTCATGATTTTTTGTGCTTGCCTACTCTCATTGAAATCTCTACATCCTAAGCAATCAGCACACTCCTCTACCGTTCCCCACAGTTCCTGACAGTCTTGAACAAGAAAAAAACTAGAGAGCAAAGATTTAGTGTTCTCGACCGTAAAGGTTATTACATGTGTATTCACACAACTCACAAAGGAAGAGGGGAGGAAAAAAAAAAAAAAATCCACAAAACAGCAAAAAACAAATCACCAACCACCCCACACCCCCAGACTCGGAGAAAACTTCCACTAAAACCTCTCCCAAACAAATGAAGACTTCAAGATGCTCTCACAGCTCATTGAAAAAAAACAGCACAGAGGTTTTCTCTTTAGGTAAACATGGAGTCTTAAGAGTCTCTCATTTCATGATGGTCGCTACCACGCAGGCGGGATTTGTATGCATGTTTCTGCTAGCTTTCTAGTGTACAATACTGTCTGCAGAGCCTTCAATATTCCTTCCTCAAAAAATGCTAGTCATTTCGCCACAAGTCTTGCTACTGGGAAGGCTTTCCTGTAGTATAAGGAAACACTACCTATGTTCAGATCCTTCAGGAACAAGCTGTCGACTCTTCTGGGTCACTGTAGAAACTGGAAGGCAAAGACCTTTTTTTTTACAGGAGGATATTTTTCTAGAAGGCCTAGATAGGGTGGGGCAGACTGCAGCAGGAGAATCTTGCTTGTGCCAAGTGATTTCAGAGTGCAAGAGACAGATAACATACATGAATCAGCAGTGCCTTGGGCTCCAGTTGTCACAGCATTTCTCTCCACATCAGGAGAAAGATCCTGTGCCTGACAAGAGCTAAAATCAGGCAGGGAATGTAGCTTTCTAAATCACCTTCTAACCTGAGAGACTGCAAATCAGGGACTTCAGTGGATTTGACTTCTTCAGCTAATAGGCACACAACAAAAGGCGTGATGGGTCCTGGGGCAAGAAGAGGAGACAAGCCCTCCAAAACACCTGTGGCCTTTCAGCTCCTTAGCAGCATCTTGATAGCATAAGTTCAAACCAAATCAGTTCCTCTAATCCACACTAAAATAGTTCTAATGCCACATTCTTTCTGAAGGAAGCTTATCTTTCCTGATTTTTCACTAGGACAGGCGACCCCACTGACATACCCTAGACTGTCGTTCTTCTCTCTACCCTCTCTTTTCACAAAGGCCTAACTCCACCTGCATTATTCCTCCAGGTGATGGATCCACGGTACTCTATTTGCAAATCCTTCCAGATTGCAACATTCCGCTGCAAGATGCGGAGAGCGTCCATAACCTCATGACAAGATGACACCAAAAGGGACACCAGAACGTGTGTCCATAGCAGTGTATCAACGATGCATGAATTAGTGCAGTTCTGCATACCGCAGTGCGGTTACTGTGCAGCAGCAGCGGACGGGATCATCACAAAGACGGTAGCACAGCTCTGCGGGCAAGTCTTCAACATCGATACATTCCTAACAAATGTCTGCCATATCTGAAAAATCATAGAGTAACTTCGGTGGGTTGTACAAAGAGTGAAGCCCACCACTGCTGACTGAAAAGACCACACCAGTCAAACGTATTTCAGCTGGTTAGCATAAACCCTTTTAGAAAGAATGTTATATTATATTGTCCCACTACAGAAAGCTCCAAACTGTAGTTGCTTCTCTGAAAGATGATGTCTTCATTGTAACAGGGAAACACACAGAGTAATTTACGTAAGAATGTAGTAAAAATGTCTTCCATTTGGGATATTTTTATGTGCTGAGATCCAACTCATTTATGTCCTGGTGAAACTGAAAGTAAGGCAGTTTGGTTTTCTTCAGAATAGGGAGTATTCCTCATGATCTAACACATCATGGCACATGGAAGACATCTATCTGTCCTGAGTCTTGAACCCTTTGAGATCTGCCACCTTGCATCAACAAACTCAAGTGCTGGTAGCATCATCACAGGCAAGGTTTAAAACAAACAAACAAACAAAAATCCTTTTAACAAGGTTTTAACTATGTCCAGGATCTGCTGTCACCTATGTGGGGATGCAGGACAAGCTCACACAACCTGGAGCCTATATTCTACATAAAGAGTTCTGCCCAAGGTAAAAAAAAAAAGCGCTCCGCATTACATACTACTACTTTCAAAGTCTTACTGAAAATGTGTAAACTTCCAGTTTCATCATACTGAGAACTTGTATGGTAGCTAACTAGAATATACAAGAAAGTGAATATTCTTAGGAGTTAAAATATTTGGAGGCATGCAATGTAGCATCATTCTCCTACTTTCCCAGGCATGCCTTCCCATACGAGAATCCTATCTCTTAGCAAATACATATCCAGGTAATCGTTTTCCTGATGACGCAAGTGTTCCTTACTACTACAGGCAACATTCTGTTCCTGATGCTAGTGACTGACAGACTCATGAAAGACTTGGGTAGCTCAGGTTATATAAGACATTAGAGCTGCCTTTAACTGTTTGTCTTTGTTGGACGATGTTCTGCCTATTTTGTACTCGGAAAAACTGAGATATTTAGGGACAAATGTGCCTCAGAGTGTGCGTGTTACACCTAAAGACTGATTCTTCCAGGTTGGCCTTTTCCCTTTCCATGCAGCCTACGGCACGCTGCTTTACAGATAACAGATACTGCTGCCTGTACACAAAGCCACATAAAATGAGATTTCAGGAAATAATGGATTTTTTTTTTTTTTTTTTTTTTTAAATCCACAAAATAACCCCTCCCCCAGACCCACCAACAGGTTTTCTGTTTAAGACTCACAGACTGCCTGCAGGTACTGCTGTGCTCTCCCTGCCTCCGGGAAAGGAGATAAATCTTATCAAGGAGTAATTAGAAGAGGGAGTAAACTGTACTGTCGGCTGAGCCAATGCAGGTATACCCTGTTACAGTTCCCTCGCTTACCACTGCTTACTTGCTAAATAAACTGACCCAATGAGTCAGTCATTGCAACAAAATGATGTAATGCGTAAAAATTCTGAACTAGTAACCTCCAATATTCTTTGAACACTCGGGAATAACCCCTGCATTAGTCAGGGAGCAGCAAGTACAAGCTGCCACTGCCTTGGTGAGTCACGAACAAAAGAGACTTGGCATCCCTTACAGCTTCGTGTAACCCTCCTCTTCATGTTCTTCCACTACAAGCCAATGTTTCCCAAACTGGGCACAGAGTATGAGCACATCTGTGATGCTGGCTACATCCCTACTACATCGGGTCAATGACTCATCCAAGTGTGCCCCAATCAACTAGCGCTCAGTGATCTGTGCTCCTCTGTGTTTACACACATCAGTCCATTCAAATAGATGCATTTCTGTATCGGATCTTTATCCAGCTAACCTTCACTTGAAGACAATTCGAGCATCTAAGTTAAGCAGTCTAGCCTTATGCTTCCTGTAGGCGTTTTGCATCAACAGAACTCATTTCCAATCCCTCATTAAATCTACTGAATTACAAACAACACTTTTCCGATTATGCAGTCTTCACTGGCTTTGTCAGTCCTTCTGTCAAAAGGCAAACTTCAAAACCTACAGTCTTGGGAAATGTTTCTGAATGCTCTCCTTCAAGCAGTAGGCACTGCAGATTAACACCAGGCCTACTCAAAATGTCTGGATATTTGCCAAGGCCAAACATCCACCAAATTGTCTCCTACAGGTTCTTCCCTGCAGGAATTGCCAACTGAACCTTCTGAAAGCTTCTAATTCACTGAAAATAAGCGCTAAACGCAGTCTAGAGACATCTGCCAGTGTCTAGGAAGGCAGGGCCTCTAGAAATGCAGGATGTATGCTACAGTTACACAACATTAATAGTTTTAAGAAAAATAAGGCAGGTTCACCGATTGTATTTAATTGCAGACTAAAATGGATTCAGTCAATGTTTAGATGACTGTATCACTGGTAAGGTCTGAAAAGGTGGGGTCAGTTTGTTTGGTTCGGGCTTTGATTTTTTTATAAATAAAGTCAGAACTGGTTCAGGAGTTGAGCATTAGAGAGTGAACATCTCCAAAATAGACAAAGAACACGACCTAGAATAGATGTTTACTTCCTGCCAATGCAGCACTCTTCAAGTTGGTATTTGTCTCAGTCACTACAGATAACAGATCTCAATGGGCACACGTAAGAATTTATAGCTATTAAAGTGACAACTAATTCAATGAAACTTCCTCTCTCTACACAAAACACAAAAGCAAAGGTTTACTCTACCATCCTTCCTGGTTTTCTGTTCCTGTATTACTCCACATGGATCACTAGGACAACAAAAAGACTGAAATTGCAGCGAGCCCACAACACTCCCAGCAGGCAAGTTTATGCAAGCTAAGTCTGTGCAAGAAGCTCTTATGAAAAAAACAGAACACAGAAGAACATGAAGTGTACCATCAAGGCAAGCAGAACCCTTGGCTATGTGATCTGAAATTCAAACAGCTCATTCTTTGCAAAATGAACTCCCTTGTTTCCTCCCAAATCCATGGTAGCTGCTGGCATTCCGTAAGAATTTCCCGGTACACTTTGTGATACTTTAATGTACCTGGATGCACTGCAGGTGGAATGTCCATCTCTGTGTCTAGGAACTACAGTTGCTCTCTTGCGCCAACATACACCAACAATACTAATCATACTTTACCTACGATAATTGTATTCATATACATTGCTTTGTAATCATTCACCGAAGATGCATAGGACAAAGAAAGCAGAAATGTGAAATGCATTATTCCATGCAGGAATCTAGTAAGGAACTGAAATGCCATTTCCTAAAGGATATTTAGAGAACTTTTACTGTGAAAGCGTAAGTTGAAGCTGCTTCCACCACGGCTTCAAAAACACAAATGTTAGAAAAGAACTGTTAATTCTATCCCTAGCTTCTTTCTTTCCAATTATTCTTCCCATCCAGCCCCAGCTCTAAAGTGAATGTAGGAATTCAAGGTATGTTGCAGAGGACCAGCGACCTCCCCCTTGCACTTTGAAACGGAGAACCATCCTTTTGCTGCTCCAGGTCACGGTTAGTCCGACAAAACCAGAAAAGCCTTCTCTGGTCCCAAGAACGCTCCACTTTTCCTCTCCATACAATACATCAAGACATTTTAACTTCTAATTACCAAACATTTAACTCAAAATTGCAAACAGCTTTCATAAAAGATGCCTGGCAGAGAACACCTTAGTGTTTGCTGAATTCTAACATAAACATGTGTTTACTTATTTTAAGGCTAAATACTTGAAAGCTGGTAAGGCCGGGATGCACGGCAAGCTGCGCTGTTTTACCTGCCAGTTCCAGAAAGCCCAGAGAGCTACCTTCTCAGCAACAGGGGCCCAGATCTCTTTCAGTCCGAGCTGGAAAGAAAAGAAATTAGCACGTTCAATTAAGGAAAAGAATCTGCTGTTACCTACGCAGCTGGGAATTTATGTGTGTTTGGACAGCATACCCGGGTTAATGCTTCTGTAGCCTCTACAGTTTATACAGTTAAATCAAGAGTGGTAAATAAGCTTAAATGAAAAACGGAACAAATATTAATGGGTAAAAATCTCAGACCCTGGCAAGCCATTTCTCACACTTTGCAGACAGGCAGTGACATCTGGCTGACACGTGGTTCCCAGTATCCTCTCAGTCACACGAGTGAAGCTGCAGCTTCTGCACAGCCCTGATATCCAGGGTTTGCAACCAGGCTGTGGGAGCAGCCTAACAAGGGAGAAAGGCAAACAGCTGAGCAATGAATTCCCCTCTGATCAGTACACACTGGGCTTATATGCATCACCTCCCACTTCAGACAGAGACAGGAGCCTCTGAGAATTCCAGGCTCTCCATCACTGGAGACTGATCTTCTCCAATTTTTGCTTTGTATTTGTGTAAATCTATTTCTCTTCCTCACCAGCAGCTTTGTGGACTTCCATTTTCTTATCCTTAAGGATGCAGATAATTAGCCTGACAGTGTTTCAGCTTCATAAAAATCAGCTCAGGACCTCTGCACAGCTGGTCCTCGATGGGCATGAGCGCATTTTAGAAAGGGTTGGAGGAGGCAGATACTAAAAGTATACCTTGCTTTTGCCAACTTTCCAAAAAAACAACAGATGACACAGTAACCTCGCACTGACTATTCCTTACAGAACTTCTCCGTTCCCTTAGTCTCCTTGGTCAGGAAGAAGCAGAAATGATTTGTCCCCAGAACCACTGGTGGCTCAGTAAGCATTCCAGCTTCCCCTCTCAGCTCTCCAAGCAGAGGAATCGGCCACAAGTTTTTTTTTCCTTTTCCTCTGATTAACACACACACGTAAGTTTACACACGGCAAGCGCCACACATATTTTGGTACTGCTTAAGAAACATCTTGGTTAGGCAAGCAGAGGCTGGAGCGATGGAAATCGCCTTACTGGTTCTATGAAAGGCTAACCTCAAAAGAGGCCATGAGGTGAGGACAACATTTCTGAAGTTAACACGTTCATCACAGCAAGGGGAAGCTGCAAAGCAAACTTGAGCTGCCTACTGTGACAACTGCAGAGGTTGCGTGCTGAGCCCAATGCAAATAACTGCTCTAACTTCCTAACAGCACCATGATGAATAATGGCAATGATTGTATAAGCACAGAAAGAGGTAGTGTCTCCATTGCTAGCAGCAATAAAGGACTAGATACTCTGGACCAAAAAAAGATCCATCTAATTCTGTGTCTTAGAATCACTTAGGTTGGAAAAGACCTTTGAGATCACTGAGTCCAACCGTTAACCTAGCACTGCCAAGTCCACCACTAAACCATGTCCCCAAGCGCCACATCTACACGTCCTTTAAATACCTCCAGGGATGGTGACTCAACCACTTCCCTGGGCAGCCTGTTCCAATGCCAGACAACCCTTTCAGTAAAGA